>CM068967.1:81726713-81741260 GCA_035128595.1 Eptatretus atami
TCTGCATTGTTTAGTCCAAAATCACTGCTATTAACACTGAAATTAGCAATGCCTTCTTCTCTCTTTTATACCTAAGTATGATATCTGGTCGCAACGCTTTGTTTTCGATGTTCACGCTCGATGGGGTCGTTAGGTCGTACGCGAGCGGTTCTTCCATGTTTTCAATCAATGCTTTTGGTTAATGTTCCCACAAATTTTCTGGAACTGGGATATCAAAGTTTATGCAGACGTGCCAGCGGATTACGTTATAAACTCTGTTGTGTTGTTTGTGTGCAGCTGTTCTGACATGAGATTCTATTATTTGTGTTTGGTCATTATGCATAACATCATTCTCTTTGCTAACGCCACATCCACCTATCACCTATCTCTTTTTTTCTGCCTCCACCCCCTCCCCACTCTCTCTTTCTGTACCCTCCTCACTTTCCACTCCAAATAAAATGCAGCACTCTCCTCCCACATCTCTGTCTCTCTCTCTCTGTCTCTTCTCTCTTCTCTCTCTCTCTCTCTCTCTCTCTCTCTCTCTCTCTCTCTTCTCTCTCTCTCTCTCTCTGTCTCTGTCTCTCTCTCTCTCTCTCTCTCTCTCTCTCTCTCTCTCTGTCTCTCTCCTCTCTCTCTCTCTCTCTCTCTCTCTCTCTTCTCTCTTCTCTCTCTCTCTCTCTCTCTCTCTCTCCTCTCTCTCTCTCTCTCTCTCTCTCTCTCTCCTGATCTCTCTCTCCCTCTCCTGATCTCTCTCACACACACACACACACACACACACACACACACACACACACACACACACACACACACACACACACGCACACCTCCCTCCCGCAGTATATGACAACGTTCGTGAGGCGTTGCTCTCCCCAACTCCACCCCCTTTTCCTCGCTCTTTTCTCCTTCCTGGCTTCCATTCTTCACCCACTCCTCGCGTCCCCCCTCCTTCCCCGCCCCTCCATTCCCTCCGTCCTCTCTACCTCCCCTTCTCCCCCTTTGTTTTCTCCCTCTCCTCCCCTTCACACCCCGTCAGCGAAGCAACAGGTTGTATTTTCTAGTACTAGACACACACACACACACACACACCACACACACACACACACACACACACATATGCTATTTAATGAAGAAGAAGGCGCTTCCATCCAAAAGTAAAAACGAGATCGGACTCCGCTAATATGAGCAAAAAAGTGAGAGCAGACCCGGTCTCAGGTAACGTTTTGCGGGCTTCACAGCCGTCGACTCCATTAAATTTTTTCTCAAATTAGCGGAGTTGATCTAGTTTTTACTTTTGGTTGGAAACGCCTTCTTGTTTAAAAATGTGTAATCCCAACTGCCCCAATCTTGTACAACATATATATATATTATATATATATATATATATATATAATATATATATATATATATATAGATTATATTATATCTCAGTCTGGTTTTGTCCATATTGTCTATCTGAAAGCATGGCCCAGTTTTAGTTACATTGTTGTGAAAAACAATTAGTCGTCCACAGCAGCTGTTCCAATGTGTGGAATCCATTTGTTAGAATGAATTGTGTGCAAATTTCCATCCAGTTCCACGTGGCGAGGTGGTACCAGCCCAAAAGTATCCTCTTGTTAGTGGTGTACGTACCGTGCATATTGCAGATGGCATAGACAGGTTCACGTCGAATATGGAAGGACAGCGTGCTCTGTGTTGCAGCACCCTCTTCCGAGAACGGTACCGGATTAGTTTCCGTGGAGAATGAAATGTGAAAGCAAACAAATGTCACACACGTGACCAGGTCCTGACAATTTGATAAATGACATGTGATTATTGTTCTGCCAAAGAGGATTTATTAAACACACATATATATATATATATGAGGCACGTATGGTTTTGTTGTATAATAAGCACCTCGTCGCAGGAATTCTCCTCTTTCTTCGTTCCCACGGTCATGCGTTTGTTGGACATTGTTAGCCTGATTGAAATGGTTTGCGTAACGCGTTTTTATATGAGCCGCGATCCATTGGTCCACCCGGAGCTCGTTTAGACCGGCTCATTGTCAGATGGACCGCAGTGGGCGGACAGTTGGGGAGCAGAGCTTGCGGATCGGCAAGACCGCCCGGGCGTGTCCCCCTGGTGGTGACCGCGCGGTATCTCCCATTAAAACCGAATGGAGATGGTGGAAGAGTAGGAGGGGCAGTCTGACGAACACCACCGAACCGTGCCCCCCACCCCTTCCCGTTTTCATCCACCCATTCCCTCCTCCTCCCCAAAATCCAACAACAACATGTTAAAGATCCCACAGCACGGAGAGTGAAGCACCCGGCTGGGAATGTGAGCGCACACATGCTCGTGGCACCTCATGGTTGGACCCGGGGGTAGATCCGCACGATCGGGCTCGAATCCGAGGCGCGGATCAGGAGCCGACGAGGCTGCGCTGCGCGCACGTGTGTTCGCCGGATGCGCGTGCTGCCTCGAGCCGAGGGGGGCCAGCGGCGCACGGGGGACACGCGCGCACGCGCCGAGCACCGGCTCGAGCCGCACCACGACGACCACGACGACGCTCCGCGAGGCGACCGTCAGCCCGACGGGCAACTTCCCGCCCCGACGGCCGACGCTCGCCGAGCCCAAGGTTCTCGGCAGGAATTTCCGGCGCTCTTTTTTCTCCCGCGGCTCTTCTCCAGACACGGGCGGCATCGTGATGTGCATCTCCGGAGGTCTCGGGTTATGCGCGAGGATTACGGGATTGCTCATTATCTTGTGCACCCCCTTGGGAAAAGGTGAGCGTTTGCACACTTGTAAAGTTGCGCTCGGTCAACCGACGCCGGTTTTGTGTCAGTTATGGAATGGCGAATTGCATTGGGAGCGCTTGATGCAGTCGCACCAGCCAGTCGGAATGGCTTCTGTCGAGGTGTTATGGGGATGTGCGGATTCCCGAGGCACGTCCAATATCCCGAACACCCAAACTCCCAAACCACATGATATATGTGTATGTATGTGTATATATATACATGTGTGTGTGTGTGTGTGTCAGGATTGAAGGGGTTGAGGAAACTTTTTATTGCCGACTCGTTCGACCTGTTCAGCGCAGATTTTTTCTGACCCTCCCACCATGACCTTTGTCACCTCCGACCACCCTGAGGAAAACTGGTTGTATCTGGGAATGATACAAATTCAAAACTGATGGCTCCACCAACTAGTATCGATGCCCAGTGAGCAAGGCTCAGATGCACCATTTCGACCTCCGAGTGAGTCTTCATCAAGACTTTCACGTGACGGTGTTACCATTCGTGCTTACGCAGTGGTACCTTACGTAGTGGTACCTTACGCAGTGGTACCTTACATAGTGGTACCTTACACAGTGGTACCTTACCTAGTGGTACCTTACACAGTGGTACCTTACGCAGTGGTACCTTACCTAGTGGTACCTTACGTAGTGGTACCTTACGTAGTGGTACCTAATGCAGTAGTTAGTACCTTACGTAGTGGTACCTTACGCAGTGGTACCTTACGTAGTGGTACCTTACACAGTGGTAGCTTACGCAGTGGTACCTTACGCAGTGGTACCTCGCACGAGTTCCAACGGAGTTGTTGCTATGGCCACTGTGGTTGCGTCGCTAATGGACGGGGACATAGCACGTCGTCACGTACTCCGTTAGTACCCAGCTCGTATCAAAAGCCTTCAGTGAGCCGGGCGAGAGGAAAACCCCGGCAAGTGTCAACGCACTATGCTCGTCATCAAAGCTCGGTGTCACAATTACATGGCGTCTGTATTGTTGCTTCCCAACCAATGAATGAACAGAACAGCCAGCAGGGTCTCCATCTCCGACGGGTTCGGGAGATGCCTCATCTCATTGGAGTGTGCATCGGTAAAACGGGAATTCAACGGGTGGTGATGATGTGCGCCGTGACACGTGCTACATGTTTACCTTATAGACAACGGTGGTCCGCTCGCAAGAACAACTATCGTGAATGATTTGAAATGGCAAATACACACTCTGCCATTTCATGTCGGACCGTTTTGTAAACGGGATCACGTACAGCTCCAACATTTTGTCGTGATTGTGACACCGGCAGTGTAAGTGTTTGCAAAGGTTAAGACGCCCTGATTACCTCCACAAAAATCGCGTGAGAACGCCCTAATAAACGGTACCTGCGAAAACCAAACAAACAATCGTTGCCATGGAAACGGCCGTTTGGTCATTTGGGAAATTTGACCTTTCGAGTGTTTTACTTGGTGCAACGGTGTGTGTAAGTGATTCGTTTGATACGTTTTATTATAATCGCGGCCTCATCGGTGTTTTACATGTTTGGGACGCTGTTGACCTTGACTTTTGACGAATTTTGAGCAGATTTTAGAAACTTGTACTGCACTTAACGCACACATAACCTGTGTACGTTTCAATGTGATATGTTGAAAACATATGATATATGTGATATGTTGGGAAGAATAAAATCACAAAAATATCCCGTTTGATAATAATTGGGTGAAAGTGCTTGTTACGATGGATGCCATTATCTCTTTGTCACGTGTACTCTTATTCAAGGAAATCAGACACAGGTCGAGGCCATTCGGCCCATCGTGCCTGCATGACATGAACACCACACTCATTTATCAACACAAGATCCAAGGAAGAAAATGCAAAATGTATTATTATTATTTTTTAATCGTGTCCTTGTGGATTTTTGAATGTATGTATTAATTAATTTATTTATTTATTTATTTATTCTTCCTTCCTCCTTCGTGAAGGGGGCATATGGGATTGGGTTAAAAACACAAATCAACCACACAACACCCCTTGACGAGACCCCACCAACAGCACTCCGCACAAATGCACATAATCACCCGTCGATGCTCAAGCTACCTAAAAATCCTATCAACATCCCTATACCCCGGGACGTGGGACTCTTCCCTTTGCCACCAACCAAGATAAGCAGAACCTCAAAATCTCCATAACTTCCAGGTATCTATCGAATTCCAATTTAAACTTATCTCCTGTTTCTGCTGCCACTACTTTTCCAGGGAGACCATTCCATGCATTAACTGCCCTCTGAGTAAAAGACCCCTGCCTTACTACCGTCTAAACTCTCCTCTTCTTTACGCTCAGGCCCCTGATTCTATTACTGTCTACTCTGTTGAATAATTCATCTTCACTTATTTTATCTCTACCTTGCATGATCTTAAACATCTCTATCATATCTCCTCGTAACCGCTTTCTTTCTAGTGTATAAAGCCCTGTCTCCTTCAACCGCTCCTCATAGCTGAGTCTAGCTAGGCCCGGAATCAATCTTGTAACCCTGCACTGAACCCTCTCTATGGCATCAATGTCCTTCCGCAACGGTGGTGACCAGAACTGCACACAATATTCTAGATGTGGCCCTCACTAAATTCCTGTAAAATGTTAACACCACCTCTTTTGATTTATAAATGATCCCCTTTCGAATACAACCTAAAACCCGATTTGCGCTTCCTATTGCTGTCTGGCACTGTGCTACCTGCTTTCCTCCCATATCTATTACCAACCCCAGATCCTTCTCCTGTGTGACACGCTCCAAAATTACCCCTTCCATCCTGTAATCTCTATTTTCGTTGTTTTTTTCCCATCCCCAACACCTTCCACTTGCTCAGGTTAAATTACATCTGCCAATCTTTCACCCAATCTATACAAGTATCAATACTTCCTGAATCTGATCACCACCCCCTCTGCTATCCAAACCAGAGGGGGTGCTATCTTCCCTTTTCCACGTGGGACTCTTCCCTTTGCCACCAACCAAGATAAGGAGAACCTCAAAAAAAGAAAAAACAGAGAAAAATTAATTAATTTTATGTTGTGCCCTCTTAGCTTGGTACTGAGACGGTTTACCAATTCGGGGGGCTTTTGATTATGGCTGGTGACCCTCAAGTGTTTCTGTAGGAGACCCTCAAACAGAATGTCTTCGGGTTCTAATGGGGTCTATAGGGTCTACACAGTCATAAAGGGCTTTGGGGTCTGAGGGTATTGAGGGTTTTAAAGGATATTTGGGTTTTAAATGGTGTAAAGCAGACATGTGCAACTATTTATTTTTTTCCTGGCAGTGGATGTGGCCAGTCGATCACAGAAACGACCACACTATTAATAAAAGGGATAATTTTCGTGAAACAAATTTATTAAGGATTCTAATGATAGTCCAGGTCAATTATAAACATAACGCAAAAGTACAAAATATATATATATACTTTATCAAAATTCCAAAAGTGTGAAATTTCAACGAGAGATTTGACATTCTTTTTCTCTCACCAATTCAAGAAAGTGCGGCTCAAAATTCGAACACAATGCACATCTCAGGTGTGCTTCCGGATTCATACGAACGAGGTGAGATCGGTTCTTCGACTACATCTGTGCCACAGAAGAAAACGTTGACTCGCACAGCCACGGAGACCCGAACATCGAGAACAATTTGAAAACGACGGCTTTCAGGGAAGGACACCATTCATCTTCCAAGAGGTTTTGCCACATTCCAGCCACCGATTCATTGGGAATTTCAGTCTCATCAGTCTCGAACTCTCACTTGTTCACGCAAATTAAAACTACAAGTTCTCCGGATGACTTTTCAATACTCAAACGAAACGGATCATTCAAGAACTGAACCGTCAGGTTGAAGCTGTCAGAGTCAGTGAAGCGCGGTTCAAATTTTTGTGTCGAATTCCTCTTTTCCAGAACCTCCCCACGATTCCTTCCAAAAACACATTGTCGATGATTCTTCGAACACATTTTTGCGAAATGGCCACAAATGGCCATTGGCCAATGGATTGGCCACACATGGTCTAAAGTGTCTTCGGGATCTAAAGGGTATTGTGGTTCTTAGGGGTATTAAGGGTCTTAAAGCGTCTTAGAGTTATAAGGGTATTCGGGTTCTGAAGGGTTCATAGGGTATAAAATATCTAAAAAGGTCGAAGGGGTCAAAAATGTGTCAGGCCTCGAAAGGTCTACATATCTAAAAGGTATGTTACAATCGTCCGTGATTAATAGACGTCATGGTCCAATAATAAGTAATGAATAGACGTACTCACATTAAAACAGCTAAAATCATGCAAAATTGAATGTGAATTAAAAAACACATCAAAGAAAAATAATTGGGGAAGACCGGAGTAATAGGGACCCCAAGGAATTTACAACAATATGTTCGACAATCTACACCATGGAGGAGAGGTAGGCAGTCCTCGCTTAAGTCATCTATGCGTTCCTGAAAATGACGACTTTAAGCGAAACGACGATAAACAAATATATTTTTCTCATTACCTCCGCCACCGAGGGTGGAAGGAGGTTATGTTTTCACCCCTCTCTGTCTGTTTGTTCGTCTGTGTGTGTGCAGGATATCTCAAAATGTTGTGGACGGATTCGGATGAAACTTGGTGGACACATTGGGTGTGTGACAAGGTTGAACGTATTAGATTTTTCTGAAGATCCAGATCCGGATCTGGATACGAGAATTATTTAATTCTTAAAGTGATTTTTCATTATTGAGAGATAGGGCCAAAAACGATACACTACTGTATATAGCATGATATTTTCAAAAATATACAGAGACATGACAGAAGTAAATAGACACCATGATTTTAAAATAATTTATTTATTGAACATTTGAAGTATATTTGATCCATTTTAATACGTACACGAGTATTTTGTAGACTTAGCATTTGCAGATTTCAACACTTTTACTCTTTCAGGCGGAGAACCGACGAGTTCTGAAATGTTCTCTTGTGGGATTTCTGCCCAGGATTTACACAAACGGGTTTAGCAATTCTGCCCATGATGTTGGTTTCCTGGACTTTTTCCACACAGCTCAATCCAATATGGCCAGAGGTGTTCAATGGGATTCATCTCAAGAGACTGACTTGGCCATGGAAGTCGCTTGATCCCATTTCTGTCCTGCCATCCTTTGGTCTTTTTTTTCAGTGTGGCATGGAGCTTCATCTTCCATGAACAGTGTTGTTTTTGACCATCTGAGCAGTGGAGAAGACAGGAGACGTCCATCCTCAAGGATATAAATGATATCATAGAGTTGATGTTGCCAACACACTCCACAACCTCTGACCGACCAGTGCTCCAGATTTCTTCCCACACCATCACTGAAAAACCACCGTGTTTGACAGTTGGCTGCAATCGGTTCAAAGAGAACTCTTGACTGGGAAGTCTCCAGACCATACGCCGTCCACTGTCAGAAAATTCAGTAAATTGGGAGTCATCTGAAAAATGAGTTTGCCAAAACTCCAAGGGTCTGGCGGCCATCTCGTCACACCACTTCTTTCTCCTTTCAATGTTGGCTGGTCTAAGAAGCGTTTTCTCTGAGCTGTTCTCCCATAATAGCCAGGTTGATGAAGGTACCACACGGCAGTTCTTGAGATAACTTGAACCTCCTCTGCAACATCTGCTGCCTTGCAACGGGGAGTTTTCTCAGTGACCGCTTGACAGATCGAAGACACCTTTTGAGGCCCAGATCGACCAGAGTGGGAAGATATGGATTTCTTGCCTTTGTTGTTGAATTGCATAATCACAGGATTTACCATAGAAAGTGGAATGCCAAGGTTCTGAGCCATCTCTGATGCTGGCTCACTCCACCTTCAGAATGGCCAACAATTCGTCCTCTTTAAAATCGGAAAGTTTGTGTGCTCCCTGGGTTCGAGGCATAGTTAATTGTCATGCAAGACCCAGGAACTCGTTTCTGCAAATAAATAGTCGAATATTAGTACAAACCACGGAGTAAAACTGCATTATACAGATGAAATGAAGAAATTTATGGTGTCTATTTACTTCTGTCATGTCTGTATTGGGCCCCATATGTTTTCGTGGATCAAGCATTGTGTGGCAGAGGTATGCGCTCTACCGAGTGCCCTTCTCGTTCGAATAAATGTAAACTTCGGGTGTTAGGTTCCTGACACCTTTTTTCACCAGACACAAGATATTTTAAGTTTTAATATTGGAGAGAGAGGGAGAGGAAAGTATGGGGTGGGAGTCAGGAGGGGAAGGTGTTAAGTACTGGATTCACCGATGATGATAATGAAGCTTGCTTGAGGACGTGAAGAGCTGATGGAGAGGAGGAGTCAGGAAATGATGAAGAAGCAGGAATAAAATGTTAGGTGATGCCAACTTCACAACGTGAGGACGTGTAGCAAAGTGCAGTATTTACAGCAGTTACTTTACGATGCATGCCAACGTATGTTGTCGACATTTTATGATGCAGTATTGATGTACGATGCAGTTTGTAACAGCTTCTCTCTCTCTCTCTCTCTCTCTCTCTCTCTCTCTCTCTCTCTCTCTCTCTCTCTCTCTCTCTCTCTCTCTCACACACACACACACACCCACACCCACACGCACACACGCACACACACACGGAGGTGGATACTTTGAGGTCTGTGGGGGCTCAGTTCCACCTTCTGAAACTCGCAGATGGAGATGAAAACCAACGATGCACACAAATACATGATTACACACATCATTCGTGATGTATTATCCTTTCTAGCAGAGTACCCGCCCTACATGTGATGTTGTTCCAAGCATGCAACACGTTCTGCTGACACATATCTTTATTTTGGTGGTGTATAGGGAACTGACATACCTCAATCGCTCTTGAATATATAAAATAAATAACCATGAAGTTTTGTGTGTGAAGCAAAACCATACCTACTGCTTATCATTCAAAACACCTCACTGCACTGGTAAACGTGGAGACAGGTATACTGCACTGTAAATGGTGGAGACTTGTAATACCCTCCCACCTGTAGGTGGCGCTCCACGATACACATTCACGCAGACAATTTTCAAGTATATTGGTCAGTCGATTTTGTTATTCTGTCTGACTGTCTGTTTGTCGCCTACATGTCACAATTTTAAACCAATCTTCACAAAACTTCACCACATGGTGGAGTTTGTCATAAGGAAGAATCCTATTGTTTTTGAGGTCAAAAGGTCAACATAGGCCAAAGGTCAACAACTTCGGTGAGATTTCGAAAATGTTCATCCGATTGAATTGAAATTTGAAGAGTATTTATATTTCAGGTCAATTAATTCAACAAGCCAATTATTTTTGAGGTCAGCATCAACCAAAAAGTCACCATAGGACAAAGGTCAACAACTTAGGATAGATTTCTAAATTCCTCAAATTTCATCCGATTGACTTGAAATTTCAAGAGGATTTATGGTTCACGTCAATGACTTCAACCAGCTAATTACGTTGGAGGTCAACACAGACCAAAATGTCAACATAGGGCCATGGTCATCAACTCAGGTGGTATTTCTAAAATTTTCAATTTTCATCCAATTGACTTGTAATTTGAAGATGATTTATATTTCAGGTCACTGAATTCAACCAACAAATTATTTTAAGGTCAACATAGATCAAAATGTCAACATAGGGCCAAGGTCAACAACTAAGGTGGTATTTCTAAAATCCTCAATTTTCATCCAATTGACTTGTAATTTGAAGAAGCTTAATATTTCAGTTCACTGAATTCAACCACCATTTTTTTGAGGTCAAATTTGTTTTATGGATTTTGCAAGTATGTTGCTCTGCACTCTGTCTTTTCTTGTTAATTGCGCGGAATCCTTCGGATTTCGGCAATTACGTTGGTCGTGTTGTTGTGTCATTCTGTGTCTGATCTGCCTGTTTGTTTGTGTGTTTGTTTACCCTGAAGCAGCCACACCGTTTCAGCGATCATGACCAAACTGGGTACAGACGTGGCCATGGTGCAACTTAGACACTGTCGTTTTTGGTGAATCTGGGGCAAAGATCAAGGTCAAGTTCACCGAAAAACCGAAATTCTGACTTTCGCAATAACGTCCACTAAAATGGTCGTATCGACTTCAAACCAAATCCAAAATGTGCATCTTCCAATACTGCATCCAACCATATGTCTCATTGGGGTGTCACAGCAACACCCTTCTTAGCGGTCGGGGGTCGAATGTCAAGGGGGGTCGGGTCAAAAATTTAAAAATTGCGATAAAAACGCAATTTCAAGTCGATTGACTTCCAAGTTATGATCATGACCAAACTAAGTGCTATAACTCATTAAACAGTAGCACTATCGACTTATAAGAACCAAATTGATTTCCAGGTTTTTTGTTTTTTCAGAGATCATGGAGATATGACAAAGTTACTCCGGCAATTCCTTGCTCAACGAGCAATTTCATTTGTCTGTTTGTTTGTTTGTGTGCAGGAAACCTCATAAAGTTGCGGACGGATCCGGATGAAATTTTGTGGACAGGTTCATTGTGTGACAAGGACGAACTGATTAGATTTTGGTGAATATCTGGATCCGGATCTGCATCCGGTTCCTATAATTTTTTAAGTGATTCTTCAACATTGAGAGATAGGGCTCAAAAACGATATATAGCACGATATTTCAAAAAGTTGTGGACGGATTCGGATGAACCTAGGTGGACAGGTTGGGTGTTTGACAATACGAATCGATTCGATTTTGGGCGGGGAAAATGGCCTTTAAATGCTTGTGTGTGTGTGTGTGGTGTGTGTGTGTGTGTGGTGTGTGGTGTGTGGTGTGTGTGTGTGTGTGGTGTGTGTGTGTGTGTGAATCGATTCGATTTTGGTGAAGATCCGAATCCGGATCTGGATACGATAATTATTTAATTTTTAAAATGATTCTTCACCATTGAGAGATAGGTCAAAAACAATCTTTTACTGTATAGCATGATATTTACCTCCACCAGCGAAGTGAAGGAGGATTATGTTTTTCACCTCTGTTTGTCTGTCTATCTGTTTGTGTGCAGGATATTTCAAAAAGTTGAGGACGGATCCGGATGAAATTTGGTGAGCTGGTTGGGTGTTTGACATGGACAAACTGATTAAATTTTTGTGAAGATCCGGATCCGGATCCGACTACTATAATTTTTCAGTGATTCTTCCCAATTGAGAGATCGTGCTAAACTAATATAAGGCACGATATCTCCAAAAGTTGTGTATGGATTCGGATGAAATTTGGTGAACAGGTTGTGTGTTTGACAAGGAAGAAGTGATTCGATTTTATTGAAGATCCGAATGTGGATCTGGATACAAGAATTATTTAATTTTTAAAGTGATTCTTCACCAGTGAGAGATAGTGCCAAGACGACATAGTCCTGTATCGTATGATATTTCAAAAATGTAATGGGCCTGATATGTTCTCATGGATCAGGCATTACGTGGTGGAGTTATGCGCTCTACTGAGTGCCCTTCTAGTTTGTATTTATGTGACTAAGTAACAGATCTGGCAGTAAAACAACGAACATTCCATTAATAGTGGAAAGTGCACAATTTTAACGAGATCGGCTGAATGGTGAACAAGCTCCTCATCAAGGAAATCTTCATTTCTCCAAAATGGTTTTCTGTTTTTTTTAATCATGTAATTTGAAAAATATACTCTCATTTTTAAAAAAGAAAAGAAAATAATATCGTGAACAATTAAGACGATGAAGAAAATAGTAGTTGGGGGTAGGTGTAGGGGTTGGGGGAATGGGGGGAGGGTTTCTCATAGACAGGATGGGAAGGTCGAGAAAGAAATATTATTTGTCGGGAGAGTGAGAAGAGAGTGTGAGTATGAGAGGGTGAAGGTAATAGTTCGGAAATTGTACTTTAAGGCTCGAATGTGTCGGGTCTCATCACGTTTAGACTGTTCTCGATCTCCTACCAAGGACGTAAAGAGCACTATTCACGCTTAGTGAGCTGCTAACATGATTAGCTAAATTGTGCCATAACCACATCAACATTGTCTTGAACGCAAGTTAAAAGCATTGAATTTCTCTTTACTGCACAGATTGATTACCGTATGGGGGAAGAGATTACTGTGCTCAAAACATCGTGGTCAAGATCCAAATGGTTTTTTTTACAATTTACACCCTCCTCTCAATTTGATCTTGTGCGGTGTTCAAGGAACGATGAACAGACTGACGTGTTAAAAAATATTTTTACATGGTAAGCAGTGAATTTGATGTGCTGTTTATGATAACTAAACAGTGCAGAGCAATAAATATAACATGTGTGCAACATTTAGGACCAGCCATATATGTACATTTGGGGCCTATATGTGTGCAACTGGGAGCAGATATATATATATATATATATTGTTACGGATTTCAGAATCCGGTCTGATGAATGCATCCACACAATCCAGGTCCTCAGACAGTTATTTCCTTAAATGCATGTTCAGATTAGCCCCATCCCCGTGTTCATGGGATCTTAAATGTGATGCGTTGAGAAGGGTAAAGGATAGATCCCCTCTCTTTATTTGAATGATTTTGGTGATGTGCTGTGTCTCGGTACCCATGGCCGCAACTATATATATATATATATATATATATATATATATATATCTTCTATTGGTCTAGCATTCTCCAAACCTAGATAGACCAAGCCGACAGAAGCCCTGCCTCTCAATTGGCCGCTTTTTCTTTTATGACAGACACGTTTACACACATTTCTTTCGCAACTCTGACGCGCGCAACCCTTATTTTTCCTCAGCAACGTTCTTTCGCAAGCTCCGCCGCCCGACTTGTTGGAGTGCACGGGTCGTCATGGTAACCGTGCGCAGTGGGGCGGGGTGAGTTTGGGGCGGACTGCACCCGCCGAGACGGCCGGCAGATATAAACGAATTGGAGGTCCGTTCTGGGAGAGAGAAGTAAGAGCAGAGAGGAAAAGGAGGAGAAGAAAGCAAGAGTGCAAGTGAGCCAAAAAGAAAGCGAGAGAAGTAAGCGTGAAAAGCGAGCAAGAAGCGGGTGTAAGTGCACAAAAGAGGAGAAGAAAGTGCGCGTGTGAGTTTCTGACCAACGCCAACAACGACACAATTCGTCCTTCCCAGTGCTTGAGCAAGCGAGCATGTGGTGCGCGTGTGGGTGTGAGCAGCGCCGACGGTGAGTGAGGCACGGGTCGGTCACCAACAAGTGAGGTGCGGTCAGTCACCGACGCACGTGTGGGTCACTGGACGTCACTAGTTTCATGAAATGTGAGAAGCTGCCTGTGTCGCAGCACCAGGGTCTAAACCCGCGTCAGACGATCTCGGTGCCCTCCCAGACGTTGACTGGCATTCAAGGCTGTTCGCGAGAGGTGCACGGCAAGGCTGGGTGCTGGCGACGGACGTGACACACACGCACACATTTCAGACGTTTTCACTTCACGGACGACTACTCTCTGGTGAGCAAGACGATTCTTCTCCCCCCTCCCCCTGAACGATCTGTTGGGTACCCATGTCTGTGTTTAGTTGTAAGTCAATCCCCGATAAGCATCTGCTCTTTGTTTCTTTCCTGCATTTTGATTGACTTTGCTTTGAAATGTATTCTTTTATTTACCTCAGAAAATAAAAAGTTCTTTTTATTCATTTATTTTATTATTAATAAATCATTTGTCGACTTCCAACCTGTCCGTGTTTGTCCTTTCCTTCTACATTTCTCTGATCCGAGATAGACTGGGACGTAATTACCCACAGATTTGACCAAAAATAGTCGGCACGCACCAGCGGTTAAAACGCTCGGCCGCCCAAATTAAAATATAATTAAGATAACATTGGTGCTTTGCCGAGGGCGCGCTCCCTGCTCAGGTAACCACGTGACCTCTAGTTAAACG
>CM068967.1:81754165-81773567 GCA_035128595.1 Eptatretus atami
TGACCAGGTGGAGGAAGCGAATGCAGGTGAGGGCGATGCGGTGTGGTCGGCGGTAATGTCGGTGGCGCTGGTGTAAAAATGAACTCAAAGAAAACCTGACTATTATAATAAATCACAGCGCAGGAACATTTAATTACCCGTTAGACTAGGGAAAGGGCTATCTATTAAACACGTACTTACCGAGATAACTAATCAATAGGAACCTGAATGTCTGTGTGCTCATGGCTTCCAGATTCGCAACAATATATATATATATATATATATATATATATATATATATATATATATATATACAGTATCTATATAGATATATATATATATATATATATACAGTACCTATATACATATACTGTATATATATATATATATTCATATATATTATATACTGTATTTATATAAATATCTCGTTATTAATATTTTCACGATTCATATTGTATTTCACGAATTATATTTGTTGTCGAAAAAGAAAACTTGTTTTAATCTGCTCATTGTAGCTCCCTGTTGTAGTAAATGTCTGACGAGTTGTTTTAATCTATTGATAGGTTTAGTGTTGTATGTGGTTGCTCTCACAGTCCTAATTATTATACCTGTAACTGTACCATAGAATAGCATTTTCTGAATGTTTCTGTCGAAGAAGCCATTCGTACAATGTGGAATGGAAAAGCATCTCGTTTATTAAATAATTTGGTGTGAAATTTATAATTATTGAGATCGATTTGTAATTCTAAAGAAGATGCTGAAGTGTGAGTTTGGGTTTCCTTTTTCAAGTCGAGTTCTTTTGGATATATATCATCATTAAACTGATCAAATACAAACCCATCATCAATTGCTGGGAAATCATCAATTAATCTAAAGATGTTTCCACATCTTCTCACAGTTGTTTGTTCATTCCTGCACATGTTCTGGACTAAATCAGACTTGTACATGTGCAGGAATAAATTTATAAAGAAAGGGTCCAGATCTGAACCCATGGGTATCCCCACTGTCTGCTGAAATATCTTGTTTCCAAATGTAAAGAAGCTATTGTTTCAGAGAAATCGAATACTTTC
Source organism: Eptatretus atami (assembly GCA_035128595.1). Taxonomy (NCBI): domain Eukaryota; kingdom Metazoa; phylum Chordata; class Myxini; order Myxiniformes; family Myxinidae; genus Eptatretus; species Eptatretus atami. Next base: position 81,755,215 of record CM068967.1, read on the forward strand.
TTTAAGTTAATTTTTTGAAAAACTACATTAATATTGATTTTCCTTTATAGACCAGTTTGTTCCTTTTCGATAAACTTTAATGCATACTTTATTCCCTCCTGTAAATGCTTTATCTACCGCTTTGTCCAATATGGTTATGAGCTTCATGTCATGTGAAATGTTTGTGTATAATGTCGAAAAATAATAAATTGATAGACATTTAGCTTTGTCCTTGTTATTAATGATTGTGGTTACTGTTGTTTTCAGGTTTGGAATTTTCAATGATCCAGAATTTTGTAATCTTATATATTATTTCCGAGTTTGTGGTTTCGTGTCGCGCTATCTTCGACTTTGTTCTGCGCTCGAGTAACGTGATATTCGGCTTACATTATCTCAAAGACCATATGAGGTGCATGGTACAAAAAAAAGTAAATAAAATGGTTCTGAAACAGTGAAATCGTATTCCACTTACTGCATTAAAGTAAAATTACAAACTGATACTCTGCATCAGTTCCTTTCTCAAACACACCCACCCCAACATGTCGCGCAGAGCGCGGGTTATGCTAGTAGCAGTATAAAACCTCACCTTTTCATGATCGTTTTTAAGCATTTTAAAACTAGTTTCATCATCCCTGTAATACTACCTGGCAATGGTTTCAATCTGCATTATCTACCTTCGATGATGTACCTCATCTTACAAGGGGTTTTTTGTACATTTTGGGGGTCCAATAAATGAATGGTAATTTATAGTGTTTATCTGGAACTAACAGTCTTCTTGCTTTTTAGTGATTTATATGGTGTTGTATCAAGTCTATTTCATTATCGTTAATTATTTTATAGGTTTTTGAGAGTCTAGTCTGCAAGCCCAATTCTTCCAAAAATGTTTGACTGTGGAATGTTTTCCATACAAATACAATATTATTATTTGCTTTGTGAATTGGAACAAAAACATATTGTGCTTGAATCTGTTTTAAATAATTACTTGTCTCTGGATTGGTTAAAATTTCTTTTGGATTATTGATTCAAACTTTTCTTTTCAAATCAACAATTCTCCTTTTAACATGTTTCTTTGAACATGTTTCTTTGAACATGTTTCTCTACTTCCTCCTTTTAACATGTTTCTTTTAACATGTTTCTAAAGCCATTTGTGCGTTTGGTACTTTATGTTTATCAGTTTGTTCTCTCATCCATTTTGTCAGTCCTATCATTGTAAGTTCCATTGCTTTATTCCAGTTAATCCTTTTATTTTCTCTATAATTTGGTCCTTTTGTAAGTAATTCATGTCATTTCCTCTCTTTCAATATTCTGAGATCACTTGTGATAATGTGTTTATGAAGTCGATCGTTAAATACAGAATGTTCACAATTACAATGACGTGCGTTATTTAACCATTCTTCTATGTCCATAGATTGTACTGTTTCTTTATAGTTGAAGATTTCTCCCCTAATTGCATTTCATAAAGTGTACACAACCCTTGGTGGCTCTCTCTCTATTGTATTGTTTCTGGAAGTTTACCCCACACTTCCTTCTGTTGTAGTATTTTCTCGATATTGATCATTTCTACCCCTTTGTTGTCAAACATAATTTTGATGATGTCATTGTCTTTGCTGCGATTGACTTCTTTAGATTTCTCTTTCTACATTCTATGGTCAATCATGTCCACAATTGCTTCCATGTGTTGGATTGGGTGTTCCTCTTGATCATCCTTTTCCATTAATCTGTTCATGATTTGCCAAACTTGTTTCATTTATTGTTTTTTTTTGAAGTATCGATCTTAATTCAACTGTTGTTAAGTAATCTACAGATATTTGATTTGGTAAGATCTTTCCACTCATTTACAATTTGTTGTGGTGTGTATATAACTGGATGTTTACGTTCATCATCATGTACTCTGTGTCTCCATAATGTATCATTAATTATTTCATTTAATCCGTATGGGTAAGCAGTTCTTCATTTTTTTATCCAGAAAAGTTCTCTACACTTATGCAATTGTGTGATTATTTTTTCTTCCATCCTTTCCTTTTTCTGGCAATTACCGCTTTTCTTTTCCACAACCTGAACACTGAAGCTCATATTTTTACACTATCCATAAGTAAAGTGATTAGTGAGTAGCCACAGCCAGGCCAGGGGGTGAGTCTATTTCAGATTATGTAGCAGCTTAATGTAAATTGACTGAATGGTGTGAACATGGAGGTAATCTCGAGGAAATGCTATGTGATCGGTTAGTCTGTGGAATTAAATGCAGATTTCTGAGGGAAGTGACATTGGATTTCGACAACATCCTAGGCATAACGTCTACAATATAATTGGTGGAAAAAAACCACATTGGATCTGCACGAACATCTCGTCATCGGGTGGGAGTTAACAGTAAACAAGATGACGAGTTTGCGTGGCTGCCAGCTACCCCCCCATGGTTCATCTTTTGATGGGGAATCCATAGTAAAATGTGTTTGCTTTGGTTGGAAAGATCATAATCAAGCTCGCGATTCTTCAGATATAAATGTGGACTACTATATCTGTGGCAAGAAGGGTAATTTTGCAAATCTGTTGTATGAAATCAAAGACCCAAAGCATTCCTTGGAGCAAGAACAGTTCTTCAAAGGGAACTGGCAAAAAGTCTAAATACCAGACATATCAGAGGATGAAAATGAAGGACATGTACAGTCTTTTTCATAAATCGAACAACAAAACTAAATCCAAACCACTTGTTGTGAGGTTGGAGGTACAAGGCAGTGAAGTGTTGATGCAATAGATACCAGGTCTTTGGTATCACTGATTCATGAGACTTGATTCCAAGACAGATGGGGGCAGACTACCCAAATAGACCCACAATCTGCCCAAATCACACACGTACACTAGTGAATCTGTGAATATTGTGGAACATTGTAAGGTTACTATAACTTCAGGAAAACAGAAGGCAAAGTTGATCTTTGTGGTGGTGAAAGTCTCAGGTACTCGTCTGCTGGGATGGGATTGGCTCTGGCGAATACGCTTGCATTAGCAGGAAGTGAACAACGTCGATGCAAGCGATCAAATGTGGAAGCTCCTCGTGGAATATGGGGACCTTTTCACATTTGAGCTACAATTTTCTCATTGGGGAGCTCCATTCATCCCAGTTATGAAAGGATATGGCTCAATCCGTACATCAGTATTTAAAACACACACACACACACACACACACACACACACACACACCATATGCAAAAGGCCTCATTTAGCAATCATTCATCATTTAGAAAGTCGTGTATTTACAAAGTTCTTGACCATGAATGGAATTCGACATCATAAGTGCTCCATACCATCCAGCAACAAACGGGCTGTTAGGGTTAGGGTTAGGGTTAGCAATGCAAACCATGAAATTGGCACTGCGCAAAATGAATGGTCCCTTGCACACTTGCGTGTCGCGACTTGCACCGGCAGAGATGCTCATAAATAGGAAGCTCCGTACACGTACAGTATAAACACAGTTACATTATACTCAACATCAACACCACAATTGAGCATAAACAGGTCACAAAAGTTATCTCATGATTCATTGCTAATTCAGGAGTTTGATATTGGAGAAGAACTTTCAGTTCACAATTACAGCTCGGGTGACAAATGGGTGCCCAGTCACATTATCAAACGAATGTGTCCTGTTTCATACACAGTTGAAGTTAACAGGAGGCATTCAGCAGACATGGGAACGACATGCCAACCAGATCAGAGGCAGAGCATCAATATTGTTATTGTAAGTCATCAACGAGCTGTACGAACTTTTCAGTAGAAGTGGAGGAAGGTCCTGAACATCAGGGGATTGACACCCCGGTTCCTAGGGAGGACAAAATGCAGTGGACGGCATTCAGGGCTCCAAGGTGGACATTGTTGCTGAGCCCCTCAGGAAGCAGTACCCACAAAGGAATTAAAAAACTGAAACAACCACATTGCTGTGGCTGGAAAAAATTGATGGTTAAACATGCAATATACAAAGGCTGAAGTCCTCATTGCACTTCTTCAAGTATTAGTTAATAGTTGCATTTAAGCAATGTACTTTTTCTGGGGAATTTCAAATTAAATTTGTTCTTGGGAGGTTGAAAAGGGTGTTTATTAACAAAAGGTGAGGATGTGCGATGTATCATGATGCTGCATCTGCACATGTGTGAATAATGCATTTGCAATGATCAGCCTGCGCATGTGCGCAATAAAGCGGTTTTGGTTATGGCGGTATCTCTGGTGTACGTGTGAGTCTCCCAGTCTCTTGTGAGACACCCATCTACTTCTAGGAGAACTGAACAACCACAACCTGTTGAACACTGTTTACGCATGCGCATTGTGAGAAACTCTCCCGTAAAACTCCTTGTGTGCCACAAAGTCTCTGTTGTGGATTGTAAGGTTCGACAAAATGTATTTAATTGTGTACGGATGTATAGGTGAGGAGTAAATTGAGGAAAAGAAGAGAATGTAAAATGATATGAAAAGGAAAGGAGGTTAACGGAGTATGGGAGAGAAAGGGAGGAAGATTGGGAGGACATAGAAGTATGGGGATAGAATAGAAGGGAAGGAGCAGAGAAAGAAGAGAGGGTAAAGAAAGTCTGCCACGTTCGCATACAAAACTAGAAGGGCACTCGGTGGAGCGCATACCTTCGCCACGTAATGCCTGATCCACGAGAACATGTCGGGCCCAATACATTTTTGTAATATCATGCTGTCTATCGTTTTTGGCCCCATCTCTCAATGGTGAAGAATCAATTAAAAAATTTAATAATTGTTCTATCCAGATCCAGATCCGGATCCAGATCTTCACCAAAATGGAATCAATTCGGCCTTGTCATACACCCAACCTGTCCACCAAGTTTCATCTGAATCCGTCCATAACTTTTTGAGATATCCTGCACACAGATAAACAGACAAACAGACAGAAAGGGGTGAAAAAAATAACCTCTTTCACCTTCGGTGGTGGAGGTAATAACGATATGACTCCAAAAGTGAAGGACAACAGGGTTTCAGAATGTATGAGTGAAGACTGAAGGGACAGGAATATTGGACGTGATATTTAGGGAACTCGGGAAAGGACTTGGATGAGATATACTGTTTAGAGGGTGTGGGGGTCCCGGGTCGGGGGGTTCCACAGGTAAACGCCCCTCAAAAGAATGTACTGAATGTTGATGTCATTGGCATCCAGATCGGCAATAACAGAGTTAAACAAGTCAGAAAGAATATTTTATGGAAATTAAAAATTCCATTCTTGTCATTCCTTCTTTGTCATTCCTCCCTACCTTGTTTGGTTGTTTTTGGGAGATTCCATCCCTACATGTTTTTTAATTATTATTTTTTTAATGACCTGTGTATAATTATATTGCCAGCATGCACTTGACAAGCGTGGCAAGTATGTCAATATACCCAACGGGACTTGGGAGGCCTTCATCGTGCTGTGGACTGAAAATTAGTTGATAGGAATGAATTAACTAATATTTATGTGTGCAGTCGTAGGATTTCTTGTGTGTGTTTGCATTATTGTTTCACTGTTTTCAATGTTGTGGGTTCAAATAATTACATGAAGTGTAAGGTAAGACCTTGATGTGTTACAATCATTTCCAGCTTCCCTCGCCGCTCGACTCGATGTCTTTGGAAGGGGAGGACACCTGTTCTGGAATATCTTGTTTAACGGTTTTAATTGATTGTTGGTGTTATTTTGTTGCACGCCTCACCTCGTACCTTAGCATGCGCTTTGCCCTGTATTTCCTCCCTTTCCTCTTTTACTGTTCATCCATTCCCCCAGTTGGTGTCCTGCTGCACTAATGTCGATGAGTTACCTTTTACCTCCACCAAGTTGCTCTCAGATGAGCCTCGATTTTTTAAATACTAGTATTAATTTTCCATTACGCTATATTTCTTTATGATGGACAGTCTGTGAACAAAATGTCAGACTGCTTCTTTGTATTCTTTGTAAAATTAACATTCAAGTCCTTCAATATCAATATTAGCAATTGGGAATTCATGACAAAAGATAGAAAAGCTTTGTATAAAGCAATACATCAAGGTGCTCAAATATATGGGGTGCAACAAATGAAACAAGCTCAAGATAAGCGTGCACATCGGAAACTGAGACCACAAATATAGACTCCAGCCTTATGGACCGATCGCGTTTGTCCAGACTGCAATCACACACTCATTGGAAAGTCGGACGAATAAGTCACCAAGTAACACACAATGGAGGACATTTTCATTTGATTGTTTTTTGATTTTTTTTACCGAGAAAATACATTTTTAATTAAAATCAAAACTAATCTGTTGGAAAAGATAGACAGCATCTTCAAATAGGAAGGACAGCCTATCAATGAATGTGTGTGCGTGTGTGTTTACACACACACACACACACACACACCATTTTCCCCATTGCTTCCCTGATGAATTTAATCAAAAGAGAACATGTTTTACAGTACTTCACAAAAATTCTGCTCAAGTCACATGATCATCTGCCTGAGGTCATCTTCCATCTCCCGGGAAGTTTGTGGAACCAAACTCGGGGTAACGGTTAGAGCGTCCATTCTGAGTCTTTGAGGTCTGTAGTTCAAACCCTGGCCGAGTCATACCAAAGACTTTTAAGAAAATGGTACGTGCTGATTCCTTGCTTGACATTCAGCATTTAAAACGATAAGAGCACAAACAATCCCCATAGGTTGGCTTCCATGGGGAGTAGGAAATTCCTCCTTTGGAAATGCCTGCTAGGCGTATTGAGAAAGGCGACGCCTTTCTTGTTTGTTGAGAAAGATCGAGAAATTGAGAAAGAAAGAAATGTCAGAGCATTGTTGTGACGTCGCTGAAACCCAGAGTGTCCCGGGAAGTGATGGTTGTTGCGGGGTTGGCCGGGGGAAGCTTGGTTCAAGTCTTTCACGAACTGGCTGGCCAGGCCTGACATTCGACTAAGGTTAGGGCAGGAATTTGGATTTTGGCCAGGCTTCCAGCGATAGCTCACCTACTTTTCACAAAGGACATTGTGCAATCTTTAGCATCCACCAATGAATGCCAGCAGATGGAACGCTCGTTTAATGATGGCACACACACTGTCTGGGAAAGCCCAAGATGATGATTTATAGTTGGGCTGAGATTCAAACCTAGGCTATACCGATTAGGGGCGAGTGTGTGTACATTTAGACCATCCTGCCACACATCTTCATCAGCCAACCTTGCTGCTTACTGTATATATGGCGCGAGAAAAAAAAATCGCTTTCGCTTTGCTGTGAAGCTCAGTGTTGGATGCTTTGGTTTGAATCTCTGCTTAAAATGAGTGAAAAGAAACATTTTGAAATTTTCGAATTATTCTCACTCAGATTTCAACATCACCGTAATGCATATTGTGAAGTTGTTTGAAATTTTACAAATCAGAAGATGATTTGCAATAGCAGCTACCATCGGTGGCATGAAATGACACACATTTACATTGAGAGAAATCAGGTATAACCCCCATCTTGAACCTCCTCCCTCAGATATGCTACCCTGACAGAAACCATACTTGGGTACCCTTAGGCAAAATTTGGTTGTATTTGGTTCATTTTTTTGTTTGTTCCTGAAGCATACGTAAACAAACAAACATATATAGTTTCACTTTTATAGTATAGCTATATTGCTACATGGAAAGGGAAGAAGTGGGTGGGGGCGGGGGGGGGGAGTCCATAGCAAGATAGTTGTAAGTATAGCATGACCTGTGTGATTGGCATCATGTAGATTATCTCTTGTAAACAGGGAAAAGGTCAGAGCAAGTCGTCTTGTTACATGTGACACTGAGGAAGCAGTGTATGCAATTCAGACAGTACAACTCAGGATACCATTTTATGTGTTAAAAGACCTGTTTTTAGAGGAGTCCTGGTGAGGACTTGGCCACAAAGGTACACAGCACATTGCAGTTTAAAAGCTAGAGGACAATGTCAGGCTGCAAACTTGTCACGCAGATCTCCGGGAATACCATTTGCGGCTTCAGGTCTGCCACCACCTGCCAATCACGAGCATTTGGCAGACCTCTTGCTTTCCACCACCTCTTCAAGCCTGGTGTTGGCTTCGTGGTGAGGGTGGCGGCTTGGGATCCTAGGGTCCTGAGTTCAAACCCCGTTGGCCGCTGAATTAAAAAACACCAGAAGGTTGACTCAGCCTGTCATCCTTCCGAGGTCGGCAAAATGAGCACCAGTGTACTGGTAAGGGGGACACTGCATCAGCGGCATAGCCGCGTCCCAAGCGATGATGCAACCAGCAGCCACAGGCTGCACTCGATAGAGAGACCAATTCTTCCTTCCACCTCACCATCTGGCCCTCTTTCACAAACAACACCTCTCTCCAAGTGACATTGTCCTCCTTCAAAACTCCCCTCTCTCTGTATCTCATCACCTCTTGTTTCACCATGTCCATGACCACTGCCAGCACTTGATCATGCCACCACCTATATCTTCCTACTGCCAATGCTAGTGAGCATGTACTCGGTGCATGCTGCATCATTCCCCGACCTCCACACCAAGAGCAGCTCTCCTCCTGTTACAACACCCAAACCCTCACGTTTGCTGATGATGGAAGCACATAATACGTTGCCTGCAATAGGAAATTCAACAGTATTGGCTCCATCCTCCAAATCTCTTGCCACTTCAACATCCTCACCTGCACACCCTCCCACCGAGTCCAAGCACCTTGCTGTGCCCTGTCCGATTGCCGTCACATATCTCCTCTCCTTCTCTTTTCTTTTCACCTACCTCTCCAGCATCTTCCCCCTTTCTTTCACACATGCCTTTCCCCATTGATCATGCTTCATCCACCCCAAACCATCCTTCCCATGCTGCACCATTTCCATCACATCCTCCTGTTGCAACCACTCCTCCTCCATTTCATCCAATCTTGCTCTTGCATTGTACTTCCGGCTTCCCTTATTCTCTAGGAGAGCATTCACATCCTTTCCATGCTCACATCCATACTATACATATATATATGTACATATATGCAGCTCTGGAAAAAATGAAGAGACCACTGCAATTATCAGTTTTTCTGGTTTTACTATTTATGGATGTGTTTGAGTAAAATGAACATTTTTGTTTTATTCTATATACTGACAACATTTCTCCCAATTCTGAATAAAAATATTGTCATTTAAAGCATTTATTTGCAGAAAATGACAACTGGTCAAATAGACAACAAAGATTCAGTGTTTTCAGACCTCAAATAATACAAACAAAACAAGTTCATATTCATTTTAACACTACTCATGTTTTAACTTACGGTCCTCTACTTCCAGTCCTCTACAGTCCAATCCTTATGGTCTTTGCAAACCTCAGCCTGGCTCTTTTTGCTTCTCATTGATTAAGGTTTTTTCTAGCTTTGCAGACTTCAGCCCTGCCCTAGGAGCCTGTTTCGAACGTCCTCGCCGTGCACTTCACCCAGCTGCCGTTTGCCATTCTTTTTGTAGGGGTCACTTGATGTCATCCTACGGTTGTTGAGTGACATTCGAATGAGTTGGTGGTCATCCCGGTCATGGAAAGTCGTTTTCGTCCTCTGCCAGTCTGTAGCTTATTTGTCCCCAATGTCTGCTGCTTGACCTTGTTCTTATGAATCGCCGTCTTTGAAATTTTAATGAGGAAGCAACGTGACGCTCACTGTATCCCTCTGCCAGTAAAGCCAGAATTGAACCTCTCTTTCCTCACTCAAAACTTTTCTTTTCAACTCTTTTGGCATGGTCAATAGTAATTTTTTGATTCCATTTCTTTTGAGGTACTACAGCACTGTTTTTTCCATCCAGCTGGTCCTATTGCAAGAGGATAGTGATGACCACAGCAGTGGTTTTTATACTTCCTTCTGTTAAATAAGATTTGTTCAGGTGATCACCTAATCAGTACCTCACGAAGTAGATGAGGTGTTCCTGTGTTGGAATTCAACAGACACTGGAATGGAATGGCTGCCATACATGTAGAGATGCTGATTGAAATTTTTTTTGGAGTGGTCTCTTATTTTTTTGCAGAGCTGTAATTATTATAGTATATATATATATGTATATTTATGTGAGGTCCATCGAAAAAGTAACAGGACTGACTTCACAGAAATTTTATTCCAAAAAATATATTGAAATTACAACTTGTCTCCTTCAAAATAGTTTCCCTCCAGTCTCACACACTTGTCCATCCTCTTCCTCCATGCATCGATGCACCCCCGGAAGGCTTCTTCTGGAATCCTCCGGAGCTCCGTCATCACAGCCCTTTTGATGGCCTATGCCCCTGCTCACAGTGCTCTGAGCATCCGATGGTTTCTGGTGGAGAGGAACGTGCCAACTCTGGAGCAACCCCTGTATTCACCAGACTTGGCCCCTTGTGATTTTTTCCTATTCCCAAGCTCAGAGGGTGATCAAGGGGACCCGATTTCCTGATGTGGAGGCCATCAAAAGGGCTGTGATGACGGAGCTCCGAGGGATTCCAGAAGAAGCTTCCGGGGGTGATCGATGCATGGGAGAGAGGATGGACAAGTGTGTGAGACTGGAGGGAAACTATTTTGAAGGAGACAAGTTGTAATTTCAATATATTTTTTGGAATAAAATTTCTGTGAAGTCAGTCCTGTTACTTTTTCGATGGACCTCACATAAATATACATATATATATTTATATATATACAGCTCTGCAAAAAAATAAGAGACCACTCCAAAAAAAATTTCAATCAGCATCTCTACATGTATGGCAGCCATTCCATCCAGTGTCTGTTGAATTCCAACACAGGAACACCTCATTCTACTTCGTGAGGTACTGATTAGTGATCACCTGAACCAAATCTTATTTAACAAGGAAAAGTATAAAAACCACTGCTGTGGTCATCACTATCCTCTTGCAATAGGACCAGCTGGATGGAAAAAAACGTGCTAGTAGTACCTCAAAAGTAATTGGAATCAAAAAATTACTATTGACCATGCCAAAAGAGTTGAAAAGAAAAGTTTTGAGTGAGGAAAAGGAGGGTTCAATTCTTGGCTTTACCGCAGGAGGGATACAGTGAGCGTCACGTTGCTCCATCATTAAAATTCAAAGACGGCGATTCATAAGAACAAGGTCAAGCAGCAGACATTGGGGACAAATAAGCTACAGACTGGCAGAGGCGAAAACGGACTTTCCATGACCGGGATGACCACAACTCATTCGAATGTCACTCAACAACCGTAGGATGACATCAAGTGACCTACAAAAAGAATGTGCAAACGGCAGCTGGGTGAAGTGCACGGCGAGGACGGTTCGAAACAGGCTCCTAGGGCAGGGCTGAAGTCGTGCAAAGCTAGAAAAAAGCCCTTAATCAATGAGAAGCAAAGAAGAGCCAGGCTGAGGTTTGCAAAAGACCATAAGGATTGGACTGTAGAGGACTGGTAAGTAGAGGACCGTAAGTTAAAACATGAGTATTGTTTAAAAATGAATATGAACTTGTTTTGTTTGTATTATTAGGTCTGAAAACACTGAATCTTTGTTGTCATTTTGACCAGTGTCATTTTCTGCAAATAAATGCTTTAAATGACAATATTTTTATTCAGAATTTGGGGAGAAATGTTGTCAGTAGTTTATAGAATAAACAAAAATGTTCATTTTACTCAAACACATTCCTATAAATAGTAAAACCAGAAAAACTGATAATTTTGCAGTGGTCTCTTCATTTTTTCCAGAGCTGCATATATGTACATATATATATGTATATGTATGGATGTGAGCATGGAAAGGATGTGAATGCTCTCCTAGAGAATAAGGGAAGCCGGAAGTACAATGCAAGAGCAGATTTGGATGAAATGGAGGAGGAGTGGTTGCAACAGGAGGATGGATGGAAATGGTGCAGCATGGAAGGATGGTTTGGGGTGGATGAAGCATGATCAATGGGAAAGGCATGTGTGAAGAAAGGGGAAGATGCTGGAGAGTAGGTGAAAAGAAAAGAGAAGGAGAGGAGATATGTGACGGCAATCGGACAGGGACAGCAAGGTGCTTGGACTCGTGGGAGGGTGTGCAGGTGAGGATGTTGAAGTGGCAAGAGATTTGGAGGATGGAGCCAATACTGTTGAATTTCCTATTGCAGGCAACGTATTATGTGCTTCCATCATCAGCAAACGTGAGGGTTTGGGTTTGTAACAGGAGGAGAGCTGCTCTTGGTGTGGAGGTCGGGAATGATGCAGCATGCACCGAGTACATGCTCACTAGCATTGGCAGTAGGAAGATATAGGTGGTGGCATGATCAAGTGCTGGCGGTGGTCATGGACATGGTAAACAAGAGGTGATGAGATACAGAGAGAGGGGAGTTTTGAAGGAGGACAATGTCACTTGGAGAGAGGTGTTGTTTGTGAAAGAGGGCCAGATGGTGAGGTGGAAGGAAGAATTGGTCTCTCTATCGAGTGCAGCCTGTGGCTGCTGGTTGCATCATCGCTTGGACGCGGCTATGCCGCTGATGCAGTGTCCCCCTTACCAGTACACTGGTGCTCATTTTGCCGACCTCGGAAGGATGACAGGCTGAGTCAACCTTCTGGTGTTTTTTAATTCAGCGGCCAACGGGGTTTGAACTCAGGACCTAGGATCCCAAGCCGCCACCCTCACCACGAAGCCAACACCAGGCTTGAAGAGGTGGGTGAAAGCAAGAGGTCTGCCAAATGCTCGTGATTGGCAAGGTGGTGGCAGACCTGAAGCCGCAAATGGTATTCCCGGAGATCTGCGTGACAAGTTTGCAGCCTGACATTGGTCCTCTAGCTTTTAAACTGCAATGTGCTGTGTACCTTTGTGGCCAAGTCCTCACCAGGACTCCTCTAAAAACAGGTCTTTTAACACATAAAATGGTATCCTGAGTTGTACTGTCTGAATTGATACACTGCTTCCTCAGTGTCACATTGTACAAGACGACTTGCTCTGACCTTTTCCTGTTTACAAGAGATAATCTACATGATGCCAATCACACAGGTCATGCTATACTTACAACTATCTTGCTATGGACTCCCCCCCCCCGCCCCACCCACTTCTTCCCTTTCCATGTAGCAATATAGCTATACTATAAAAGTTAAACTATATATGTTTGTTTGTTTACGTATGCTTCAGGAACAAACAAAAAAATGAACCAAATACAACCAAATTTTGCCTAAGGGTACCCAAGTATGGTTCTGTCAGGGTAGCATATCTGAGGGAGGAGGTTCAAGATGGGGGTTATACCCGATTTCTCTCAATGTAAATGTGTGTCATTTCATGCCACCGATGGTAGCTGCTATTGCAAATCATCTTCTGATTTGTAAAATTTCAAACAATTCACAATATGCATTACGGTGATGTTGAAATCTGAGTGAGAATAATTCGAAATTTCAAAATGTTTCTTTTCACTCATTTTAAGCAGAGATTCAAACCAAAGCATCCAACACTGAGCTTCACAGCAAAGCGAAAGCGATTTTTTCTCGCGGCATATATACAGTAAGCAGCAAGGTTGGCTGATGAAGATGTGGCAGGATGGTCTAAATGTACACACACTCGCCCCTAATCGGTATAGCCTAGTTTGAATCTCAGCCCACTATAAATCATCATCTTGGGCTTTCCCAGACAGTGTGTGTGCCATCATTAAACGAGCGTTCCATCTGCTGGCATTCATTGGTGGATGCTAAAGATTGCACAATGTCCTTTGTGAAAAGTAGGTGAGCTATCGCTGGAAGCCTGGCCAAAATCCAAATTCCTGCCTACCTTAGTCGAATGTCAGGCCTGGCCAGCCAGTTCGTGAAAGACTTGAACCAAGCTTCCCCCGGCCAACCCCGCAACAACCATCACTTCCCGGACACTCTGGGTTTCAGCGACGTCACAACAATGCTCTGACATTTCTTTCTTTCTCAATTTCTCGATCTTTCTCAACAAAAAGAAAAGCGTCGCCTTTCTCAATACGCCTAGCAGGCATTTCCAAAGGAGGAATTTCCTACTCCCATGGAAGCCAACCTATGGGGATTGTTTGTGCTCTTATCGTTTTAAATGCTGAATGTCAAGCAAGGAATCAGCACGTACCATTTTTTAAAAAGTCTTTGGTATGACTCGGCCAGGGTTTGAACAGACACTCAAAGACTCAGAATGGACGCTCTAACCGTTACCCCGAGTTTGGTTCCACAAAACTTCCCGGGAGATGGAAGATGACCTCAGCAGATGATCATGTGACTTGAGCAGAATGTTTGTGAAGTACTGTAAAACATGTTCTTTTTTGATTAAATTCATCAGGAAGCAATGGGGAAAATGGTGTTGTGTGTGGTGTGTGTGTGTGTGTAAACACACACGCACACACATTCAATTGATAGGCTGTCCTTCCTATTTGAAGATGCTGTCTATCTTTCCAACAGATTAGTTTTGATTTTAATTAAAAATGTATTTTCTCGGTAAAAAAAATCAAAAAACAATCAAATGAAAATGTCCTCCATTGTGTGTTACTTGGTGACTTATTCGTCCGACTTTCCAATGAGTGTGTGATTGCAGTCTGGACAAACGCGATCGGTCCATAAGGCTGGAGTCTATATTTGTGGTCTCAGTTTCCGATGTGCACGCTTATCTTGAGCTTGTTTCATTTGTTGCACCCATATATTTGAGCACCTTGATGTATTGCTTTATACAAAGCTTTCTATCTTTTGTCATGAATTCCCAATTGCTAATATGATATTGAAGGACTTGAATGTTAATTTTACAAAGAATACAAAGAAGCAGTCTGACATTTTGTTCACAGACTGTCCATCATAAAGAAAATATAGCGTAATGGAAAATTAATACTAGTATTTAAAAAATCGAGCTCATCTGAGAGCAACTTGGTGAGGTAAAAGGTAACTCATCGACATTAGTGCAGCAGGACACCAACTGGGGAATGGGATGAACAGTAAAAGAGGAAAGAGAGGAAATACAGGGCAAAGCGCATGCTAAGGTACGAGGTGAGGCGTGCAACAAAATAACACCAACAATCAATTAAAACGTTAAACAAGATATTCCAGAACAGGTGTCCTCCCCTTCCAAAGACATCGAGTCGAGCGGCGAGGGAAGCTGGAAATGATTGTAACACATCAAGGTCTTACCTTACACTTCATGTAATTATTTGAACCCACAACATTGAAAACAGTGAACAATAATGCAAACACACACAAGAAATCCTACGATTGCACACATAAATATTAGTTAATTCATTCAATCAACTAATTTTCAGTCCACAGCACGATGAGGCCTCCAAGTCCCGTTGGGTATATTGACATACTTGCTACGCTTGTCAAGTGCATGCTGGCAATATAATTATACACAGGTCATTAAAAAAATAATAATTAAAAAAACATTGTAGGGATGAATCTCCAAAAACAACCAAACAAGGTAGGAGGAATGACAAAGAAGGAATGACAAGAATGGGATTTTAATTTCCATAAAATATTCCTTTCTGACTTGTTTAACTCTGTTATTGCCGATCTGGATGCCAATGACATCAACATTCAGTACATTCTTTTGAGGGGCGTTTACCTGTGGAACCCCCCGACCCGGGGCCCCACACCCTCTAAACAGTATATCTCATCCAAGTTCTTTCCCGAGTTCCCTAAATATCACGTCCAATATTCCTGTCCCTTCAGTCTTCACTCATACATTCTGAAACCCTGTTGTCCTTCACTTTTGGAGTCATATCGTTATTACCTCCACCACCGAAGTGAAAGAGGTTATTTTTTTCACCCCTTTCTGTCTGTTTGTCTGTTTATCTGTGTGCAGGATATCTCAAAAAGTTATGAACGGATTCAGATGAAACTTGGTGGACAGGTTGGGTGTATGACAAGGCCGAATTGATTCCATTTTTGGTGAAGATCTGGATCCGGATCTGGATCTGGATAGAACAATTATTTAATTTTTTAATTGATTCTTCACCATTGAGAGATGGGGCCAAAAACGATAGACAGCATGATATTACAAAAATGTATTGGGCCCGACATGTTCTCGTGGATCAGGCATTACGTGGCGAAGGTATGCGCTCCACCGAGTGCCCTTCTAGTTTTGTATGTGAACGTGGCAGACTTTCTTTACCTCTCTTCTTTCTCTGCTCCTTCCCTTCTATTCTATCCCCATACTTCTATGTCCTCCCAATCTCCTCCTTTCTCTCCCATACTCCGTTAACCTCCTTTCCTTTTCATATCATTTTACATTCTCTTCTTTTCCTCAATTTACTCCTCACCTATACATCCGTACACAATTAAATACATTTGTCGAACCTTACAATCCACAACAGAGACTTTGTGGCACACAAGGAGTTTTACGGGAGAGTTTCTCCAAATGCGCATGCGTAAACAGTGTTCACAGGTTGTGGTTGTTCAGTTCTCCTAGAAGTAGATGGGTGTCTCACAAGAGACGGGGAGACTCACACGTACACCAGAGATACGCCATAACAAAACTGCTTTATTGCGCACATGCGCAGGCTGATCATTGCAAATGCATTATTCACACATGTGCAGATGCAGCATCATGATACATCGCACATCCTCACTTTTGTTAAAAAACACCCTTTTCAACCTCCCAAGAACAAATTTAATTTGAAATTCCCCAGAAAAAGTACATTGCTTAAATGCAACTATTAACTAATACTTGAAGAAGTGCAATGAGGACTTCAGCCTTTGTATATTGCATGTTTAACCACAATTTTTTCCAAGCCACAGCAATGTGGTTGTTTCAGTTTTTTAATTCCTTTGTGGGTACTGCTTCCTGAGGGGCTCAGCAACAATGTCACCTTGGAGCCCTGAATGCCGTCCACTGCATTTTGTCCTCCCTAGGAACCGGGGTGTCAATCCCCTGATGTTCAGGACCTTCCTCCACTTCTACTGAAAAGTTCGTACAGCTCGTTGATGACTTACAATAACAATATTGATGCTCTGCTCTGATCTGGTTGCATGTCGTTCCCATGTCTGCTGAATGCCTCCTGTTAACTTCAACTGTGTATGAAACAGGACACATTCGTTGATAATGTGGACTGGGCACCCATTGTTCACCCGAGCTGTAATTGTGAACTGAAAGTTCTTCTCCAATATCAAACTCCTGAATTAGCAATGAATCATGAGATAACTTTTGTGACCTGTTTATGCTCAATTGTGGTGTTGATGTTGAGTATAATGTAACTGTGTTTATACTGTACGTGTACGGAGCTTCCTATTTATGAGCATCTCTGCCGGTGCAAGTCGCGACACGCAAGTGTGCAAGGGACCATTCATTTTGCCGCAGTGCCAATTTCATGGTTGCATTGCTAACCTAACCCTAACCCTAACAGCCCGTTTGTTGCTGGATGGTATGGAAGCACTTATGATGTCGAATTCCATTCATGGTCAAGAACTTTGTAAATACACGACTTTCTAAATGATGAATGATTGCTAAATGAGGCCTTTTGCATATGGTGTGTGGTGTGGTGTGGTGTGTGTGTGGTGTGTGTTTTAAATACTGATGTACGGATTGAGCCATATCCTTCATAACTGGATGAATGGAGCTCCCCAATGAGAAAATTGTAGCTCAAAATGTGAAAAGGTCCCCATATTCCACGAGGAGCTTCCACATTTGATCGCTTGCATCGACGTTGTTCACTTCCTGCTAATGCAAGCGTATTCGCCAGAGCCAATCCCATCCAGCAGACGAGTACCTGAGACTTTCACCACCACAAAGATCAACTTTGCCTTCTGTTTTCCTGAAGTTATAGTAACCTTACAATGTTCCACAATATTCACAGATTTCACTAGTGTACGTGTGTGATTTGGGCAGATTGTGGGTCTATTTGGGTAGTCGCCCCATCTGTCTTGGAATCAAGTCTCATGAATCAGTGATACCAAAGACCTGGTATCTATTGCATCAACACTTCACTGCCTTGTACCTCCAACCTCACAACAAGTGGTTTGGATTTAGTTTTGTTGTTCGATTTATGAAAAAGACTGTACATGTCCTTCATTTTCATCCTCTGATATGTCTGGTATTTAGACTTTTTGCCAGTTCCCTTTGAAGAACTGTTCTTGCTCCAAGGAATGCTTTGGGTCTTTGATTTCATACAACAGATTTGCAAAATTACCCTTCTTGCCACAGATATAGTAGTCCACATTTATATCTGAAGAATCGCGAGCTTGATTATGATCTTTCCAACCAAAGCAAACACATTTTACTATGGATTCCATCAAAAGATGAACCATGGGGGGGTAGCTGGCAGCCACGCAAACTCGTCATCTTGTTTACTGTTAACTCCCACCCGATGACGAGATGTTCGTGCAGATCCAATGTGGTTTTTTTCCACCAATTATATTGTAGACGTTATGCTAGGACGTTGTCGAAATCCAATGTCACTTCCCTCAGAAATCTGCACTTTAATTCCACAGACTACCGATCACATAGCATTTCCTTCGAGATTAACCCTCCATATCTCTCTCCTTT
>CM068967.1:81774022-81805217 GCA_035128595.1 Eptatretus atami
TTCTTGATCTGTATATTGTTAATTTGTTCATGACTCCTTTGATGTTGTATATTTTTGATGTTTGCCATGTGTTGTTATCTTGTGGTTTTTGTGTGTGTTTTGTTTCTTTGTTTGATTGATGAATTGTTTGTGTTTGTGTCTGTTGTGTATGTTATTGGGTGATCTTTGTGTTGTGTTGTGTGTATTGTTTGTTGTGTTTTTGTTGTTTTTTCTTTTGGTTGAATTTTTGGTTTTGTGTTGTTTATGATTGTTTGCTTTGATTTGCTTCTTTATTTGTGTTTTATTGTTTTGTGATTTGTGTTTTATTTTGTTGTTGGTAGTATGTGCTTGAATGTTTGAGCGTGTGTGTTGATTGTTTGGTTTCTGTTGTTTTGATGTTGGTTAGTGGTTTTTTTTGATTTGGAGGTACTGTGTGAATACTTTTTTTTTTCCTTTTGTTTTTGTTTTTTTTTGTGTGTGAGGTTGATTGTGTTGTCATTTGTGAATTTTTTTGTTGTTTTGTTTTATGATGTTGCGGTTGTGTTGTGTTTCTTGTGGATAGGTGGTTTTCCTGCTTATGAAGTTCGTTGGGCTGTGTTGTGAATTTTATGTGAATGTTGTGTTTTTGTTTCTTCCTGTGTTTGTTTGTTTTTGTGTTTGTTGGTGTAGTTGTATTTGGGTTGCATGTTGATTTGTTGACTTGTGTTTTATTGTTGACGTTATTGTGTATACTGACTGTGTTTTGTTTATTCTGTTTGATCTGACCATGGTTTACTATCGATGTGTTGGTCTTGTCTGATTGTTTACTATGTGCTTTTGTTTCTTGGATGTTTTTCTATTGATTGTAATTTTGATTTTTTTGTGTGTTTGGTGCTGTGAAGTTGTTGTGTTATTGATTTGATTTTTTTTTGTCTGTTTGTGTGTCTTCTGATAATTTCTGGGGTTTGGTTTTCATGATCTGTTTCTTGTTGTGTGAATTGTTCTGTTTTGTATCTTGCTTGTGATTATAGTGTTGGATTTTTTTTTGTGTTTTTTTTTTATGTTTCTTCTATTTTGTTCGGATGACTGATCTTGATCTGGTTTCTTCATGTGTGTTTCTGTTTTGCTCTTTCTCTTCTGAGTGTGGTTTTGTGTTGTTGCTTTTTATTTGTATTTGTGTGATCGTTTTATGGCATTTGTCTCTGTCTGTATGCTTGTGTTTTTCTCTTTATGTGTGTGGTGATGTGATGTTTGTTTTGTGATTTTGTGATTTTTTGTTTGCTGTAGATCTGTGCCTTTTGTTTGTTTTGTGTTTTTGTTTGTTGTTGTGCTTTTATGTTTGTTAGTTGTTGGTTGTCTATGGTTTTTTATTTTGTGGTGTTGTTTTAGTTTTGTTGAACTTTTTTGTTTGTCTTTGCTCTTTGTGCTGTTTTGAATGATATGTTGTGTGATTTTTTTTGCTGTTTTGATTTTTGTTGTGCGTGTGTATTTTAATTGTAATGTTGCTGTTGTTGTGACTGTTGTTGATTTTTCTTGGATTTGTGACCTTTTGTTGTGTGTTGGGAGGAGGGTGTGAACTGATGTGGTGATTGTTGTTGTGTTGTGGTGCTTGTGTGGTGATGTCTTGTTGATGATTTTTTTTTCTTGGTGAAATGTATGCTGTGTTATGTTTGATTTGGTAGTTGATCTATTTTTTTGTTATGTCATTATTTTAAATTTTGATTGACTGTCTAATGCTGTGTTCTCGTGATTGATGATTTTTCGATTTTGATGTTGTGTTTCTTGATTTATTGAATTTTTTTTATTTGGTTTTCCATTTTTGATGTGGTATCTTTAGGATGTTTGTTTGTGTTTGAAATATTTGCTGTGTGATGTTGTTTGTGTGATGATAAATGTTATTCTTTTTTTGTTTGTGATCTTGCTATTTAGTTTGATTTGTTCTGGTGTGTTGGTTCATCTGAGTGTTTGTTGTTTGTGTTGGTGGATTTTTTTATTGTGGTGGGTTTTGTATGTGTTAATAATTCTGATTGATGTTGGTTTATGATATGGTGTGTGAGTGTGTGTTTGTCTCCAAGTCTGATGATATTAGACTGTTGATGTTGAAATTATGTCGTTTGAATTTTTGGTATTTTTACTTGTCGAATTTTAGCATGTCTGTGATGCAGATGTCGATTGTGGAAGCATTTTGGTGTTCATTTGAGATTTGGTGTGTGAAATTTATATTATTGAGATCGATTTGTAATTCTAAAGAAGATGCTGAGTGTGAGTTTGGGTTCCTTTTTCAAGCGAGTTCTTTTGGATATATATACTATTAACTGATCAAATACATAACCCATCATCAATTGCTGGGAATCACATTAATCTAAAGATGTTTTCCACATTTCTCACATTTTGTTCATTCCTGCACATGTTCTGGACTAAATCAGACTTGTACATGTGCAGGAATAAAATTTTAAAGAAAGGTCAGATCTGAACCCATGGGTACCCCTGTCTGCTGAAATATCTTGTTTCCAATGTAAAGAAGCTGTTGTTTCAGAGAAATCGAATACTTTCTCTTGTAATTTTTTTAAAAACTACATTAATATTGATTTTCCTTTATAGACCAGTTTGTTCCTTTCGATAAACTTAATGCATACTTTATTCCTCCTGTAAATGTTTATCTACCGCTTTGTCCAATATGGTTATGAGCTTCATGTCATAGTGAAATGTTTGTGTATAATGTCGAAAAAATAGTTGATAGACAATTAGCTTTGTCCTTGTTATTAATGATTGGTTACTTTGTTTTCAGGTTTGGAATTTTCAATGATCCAGAATTTTGTAATCTTATATATTATTTCCGAGTTTGTGGTTTCGTGTCGCGCTATCTTCGACTTTTGTTCTTGCGCTCGAGTAACGTGATATTCAGCTTACATTATCTCAAAGACCATATGAGGTGCATGGTACAAAAAAAGTAAATAAAATGGTTCTGAAACAGTGAAATCGTATTCCACTTACTGCATAAAGTAAATTACAAATGTACTCTGCATCAGTTCCTTCTCAAACCCACCACCCAACATGTCGCGCAGAGCGCGGGTTATGCTAGTAGCAGTATAAACCTCACCTTTTCATGATCGTTTTAAGCATTTTAAACTAGTTTCATCATCCCTGTATAATCTGAGACCGCAGGATGGTTCAATCTGCATTATCTACCTTCGATGATGTCTTTTCAAGGGGTTTTTTGTATTTTGGGGTCCAATAAATGATGGTAATTTATAGTGTTTATCTGGAACTAACAGTCTTCTTGCTTTTTAGTGATTTATATGGGTTGTATCAAGTCTATTTCATTATCACTAATTTATTTATAGGTTTTTGAGAGTCTTAGCTGCAAAGCCCAATCTTCCAAAAATGTTGACTGTGGAATGTTTCCATACAAATACATATTATTATTTGCTTTGTGAATTGGAACAAAAACATATTGTGCTTGAATCTGTTTTAATTACTTGTCTCTGGATGGTTAAAAATTTCTTTTGGATTATTGATTCAAATTTTCTTGAAATCAACAATTCTCCTTTAACATGTTTCTTTGAACATGTTTCTTTGAACATGTTTCTCTACTTCTTCCTTTAACAGTTTCTTTTAACATGTTTCTAAAGCCATTTGTGCGTTTGGTACTTTATGTTTTCAGTTGTTCTCTCATCCATTTTGTCAGTCCTATCATTGTAATTCCATTGCTTATTCCAGTTAATCCTTTTATTTTCTCTATAATTTGGTCCTTTGTAAGTAATTCATTCATTTCCTCGCTTTCAATATTCTGAATCACATTGTGATAATGTGTTATGAAGTCGATCGTTAAATACAGAATGTTCACAATTCAATGACGTGCGTTATTTAAACCATTCTTCTATGTCCATAGATTGTACTGTTTTCTTATAGTTGAAGATTTCTCCCTATTGCATTTCATAAAGTGTACACAACTTGGTGGCCTCTTCTTATTGTATTGTTTCTGGAAGTTTACCCCACACTTCCTTCTGTTGTATATTTTCTCGATATTGATCATTTCTACCCCTTTGTGTCAAACATAATTTTGATGATGTCATTGTCTTGCTGCGATGACTTCTTTAGATTTCTCTTCTACATTCTTGGTCAATCATGTCCACAATTGCTTCCTGTGTTGGATTGGGTGTTCTTGTCATCCTTTTCCATTAATCTGTTCATGATTTGCCAACTGTTTCATTTATTGTTTTTTTTTGAAGTATCGATCTTAATTCAACTGTTGTTAAGTAATCTACAGATATTTGAATTGGTAAGATCTTTCCACTCATTTACAATTTGTTGTGGTGTGATTATAACTGGATGTTTACGTTCATCATCATGTACTCTGTGTCTCCATAATGTATCATTAATTATTCATTTAATCCGTATGGGTAAGCAGTTCTTCATTTTTTTATCCAGAAAAGTTCTCTACACTTATGCAATTGTGTGATTATTTTTCTTCCATCCTTTCTTTTTCTGGCATTACCGCTTTTCTTTCCACAACCTGAACACTGAAGCTCAATTTTTACACTATCCATAAGTAAAGTGATTAGTGAGTAGCCACAGCCAGGCCAGGGGTGAGTCTATTTCAGATTATGTAGCAGCTTAATGTAAATTGACTGAATGGTGTGAACATGGAGGTAATCTCGAGGAAATGCTATGTGATCGTTAGTCTGGGAATTAAATGCAGATTTCTGAGGAAGTGACATTGGATTTCGACAACGTCCTGCAAACGTCTACAATATAATTGGTGGAAAAAAACCACATTGGATCTTGCACGAACATCTCGTCATCGGGTGGGAGTTAACAGAAACAAGATGACGAGTTTGCGTGGCTGCCAGCTACCCCCCCATGGTTCATCTTTTGATGGAATCCATAGTAAAATGTGTTTGCTTTGGTTGGAAAGATCATAATCAAGCTCGCGATTCTTCAGATATAAATGTGGACTACTATATCTGTGGCAAGAAGGTAATTTTGCCAATCTGTTGTATGAAATCAAAGACCCAAAGCATTCCTTGGAGCAAGAACAGTTCTTCAAAGGGAACTGGCAAAAGTCTAAATACCAGACATATGAAGGATGAAAATGAAGGACATGTACAGTCTTTTTCATAAATCGAACAACAAAACTAATCCAAACCACTTGTTGTGAGGTTGGAGTACAAGCAGTGAAGTGTTGTATAATAGATACCAGGTCTTTGGTATCACTGATTCATGAGACTTGATTCCAAGACAGATGGGGCAGACTACCCAAATAGACCCACAATCTGCCAAATCACACACGTACACTAGTGAATCTTGAATATTGTGGAACATTGTAAGGTTACTATAACTTCAGGAAAACAGAAGGCAAAGTTGATCTTTGTGGTGGTGAAAGTCTCAGGTACTCGTCTGCTGGGATGGGATTGGCTCTGGCGAATACGCTTGCATTAGCAGGAAGTGACAACGTCGATGCAAGCGATCAAATGTGGAAGCTCCTCGTGGAATATGGGGACCTTTTCACATTTTGAGACTACAATTTTCTCATTGGGGAGCTCCATTCATCCAGTTAAAAGGATATGGCTCAATCCGTACATCAGTATTTAAAACACACACACACACACACACCACACACACACACACCATATGCAAAAGGCCTCATTTAGCAATCTTCATCATTTAGAAAGTCGTTGTATTTACAAATTCTTGACCTATGAATGGAATTCGACATCATAAGTGCTCCATACCATCCAGCAACAAACGGGCTGTTAGGGTTAGGTTAGGGTTAGCAATGCAAACCATGAAATTGGCACTGCGGCAAAATGAATGGTCCCTTGCACACTTGCGTGTCGCGACTTGCACCGGCAGAGATGCTCATAAATAGGAAGCTCCGTACACGTACAGTATAAACACAGTTACATTATACTCAACATCAACACACAATTGAGCATAAACAGGTCACAAAAGTTATCTCATGATTCATTGCTAATTCAGGAGTTTGATATGGAGAAGAATTTCAGTTCACAATTACAGCTCGGGTGACAAAATGGGTGCCCAGTCACATTATCAACGAATGTGTCCTGTTTCATACACAGTTGAAGTTACACAGGAGGCATTCAGCAGACATGGGAAGACATGCCAACCAGTACAGAGCAGAGCATCAATATTGTTATTGTAAGTCATCAACGAGCTGTACGAACTTTCAGTAGAAGTGGAGGAGGTCCTGAACATCAGGGGATTGACACCCCGGTTCCTAGGGAGGACAAAATGCAGTGGACGGCATTCAGGGCTCCAAGGTGGACATTGTTGCTGAGCCCCTCAGGAAGCAGTACCCACAAAGAATTAAAAAACTGAAACAACCACATTGCTGTGGCTGTGAAAAATTATGGTTAAACATGCAATATACAAAGGCTGAGTCCTCATTGCACTTCTTCAAGTATTAGTTAATAGTTGCATTTAAGCAATGTACTTTTTCTGGGGAATTTCAAATTAAATTTGTTCTTGGGAGGTTGAAAAGGGTGTTTATTTAACAAAGAGTGAGGATGTGCGATGTATCATGATGCTGCATCTGCACATGTGTGAATAATGCATTTGCAATGATCAGCCTGCGCATGTGCGCAATAAAGCAGTTTTGGTGTATGGCGGTATCTCTGGTGTACGTGTGAGTCTCCCCGTCCTTGTGAGACACCCATCTACTTCTAGGAGAACTGAACAACCACAACCTGTTGAACACTGTTTACGCATGCGCATTGTGAGAAACTCTCCCGTAAAACTCCTTGTGTGCCACAAAGTCTCTGTTGTGGATTGTAAGGTTCGACAAATGTATTTAATTGTGTACGGATGTATAGTGAGGAGTAAATTGAGGAAAAGAAGAGAATGTAAATGATATGAAAAGGAAAGGAGGTTAACGAGATGGGAGAAGGAGGAGATTGGAGGACATAGAAGTATGGGGATAAATAGAAGGGAAGAGCAGAGAAAGAGAGAGGGTAAAGAAAGTCTGCCACGTTCACATACAAAACTAGAAGGGCACTCGGTGGAGCGCATACCTTCGCCACGTAATGCCTGATCCACGAGAACATGTCGGGCCCAATACATTTTTGTAATATCATGCTGCTATCGTTTTTGGCCCCATCTCTCAATGGTGAAGAATCAATTAAAAAATTAATAATTGTCTATCCAGATCCAGATCCGGATCCAGATCTTCACCAAAATGGAATCAATTCGCCTTGTCATACACCCAACCTGTCCACCAAGTTTCATCTGAATCCGTTCATAACTTTTTGAGATATCCTGCACACAGATAAACAGACAAACAGACAGAAAGGGGTGAAAAAAATAACCTCTTTCACCTTCGGTGGTGGAGGTAATAACGATATGACTCCAAAAGTGAAGGACAACAGGGTTTCAGAATGTATGAGTGAAGACTGAAGGGACAGGAATATTGACGGATGATATTAGGGAACTCGGGAAAGGACTTGGATGAGAATACTGTTTAGGGTGTGGGTCCCGGGTCGGGGGTTCCACAGGTAAACGCCCCTCAAAAGAATGTACTGAATGTTGATGTCATTGGCATCCAGATCGGCAATAACAGAGTTAAACAAGTCCGAAAGGAATATTTTATGGAAATAAAAATTCCATTCTTGTCATTCCTTCTTTGTCTTCCTCCTACCTTGTTTGGTTGTTTTGGGAGATTCCATCCCTACATGTTTTTTAATTATTATTTTTTTAATGACCTGTGTATAATTATATGCCAGCATGCACTTGACAAGCGTAGCAAGTATGTCAATATACCCAACGGGACTTGGAGGCCTCATCGTGCTGTGGACTGAAATTAGTTGATTGAATGAATTAACTAATATTTATGTGTGCAATCGTAGGATTTCTGTGTGTGTTTGCATTATTGTTCACTGTTTTCAATGTTGTGGTTCAAATAATTACATGAAGTGTAAGGTAAGACCTTGATGTGTTACAATCATTTCCAGCTTCCCTCGCCGCTCGACTCGATGTCTTTGGAAGGAGAGACACCTGTTCTGGAATATCTTGTTTAACGGTTTTAATGATTGTTGTGTTATTTTGTTGCACGCCTCACCTCGTTCCTAGCATGCGCTTTGCCCTGTATTTCCTCCTTTCCTCTTTTACTGTTCATCATTCCCCAGTTGGTGTCCTGCTGCACTAATGTCGATGAGTTACCTTTTACCTCACCAAGTTGCTCTCAGATGAGCCTCGATTTTTTAAATACTAGTATTAATTTTCATTACGCTATATTTCTTTATGATGGACAGTCTGTGAACAAAATGTCAGACTGCTTCTTTGTATTCTTTGTAAAATTAACATTCAAGTCCTTCAATATCAATATTAGCAATTGGGAATTCATGACAAAAGATAGAAAGCTTTGATAAAGCAATACATCAAGGTGCTCAATATATGGGTGCAACAAATGAAACAAGCTCAAGTAAGCGTGCACATCGGAAACGAGACCACAAATATAGACTCCAGCCTTATGGACCGATCGCGTTTGTCCAGACTGCAATCACACACTCATTGGAAAAGCGGACGAATAAGTCACCAAGTAACACACAATGGAGGACATTTTCATTTGATTGTTTTTTGATTTTTTTTACCGAGAAAATACATTTTTAATTAAAATCAAAATAATCTGTTGGAAAGATAGACAGCATCTTTCAAATAGGAAGGACAGCCTATCAATGAATGTGTGTGCGTGTGTGTTTACACACACACAACACCACACACACACACCATTTCCCCATTGCTTCCTGATGAATTTAATCAAAAAAAACATGTTTTACAGTACTTCACAAACATTCTGCTCAAGTCACATGATCATCTGCTGAGGTCATCTTCCATCTCCCGGGAAGTTTGTGGAACCAAACTCGGGGTAACGGTTAGAGCGTCCATTCTGAGTCTTTGAGGTCTGTAGTTCAAACCCTGGCCGAGTCATACCAAAGACTTTTTAAAAAATGACGTGCTGATTCCTTGCTTGACATTCAGCATTTAAAACGATAAGAGCACAAACAATCCCCATAGGTTGGCTTCCATGGGAGTAGGAAATTCCTCCTTTGGAAATGCCTGCTAGCGTATTGAGAAAGGCGACGCCTTTCTTGTTTGTTGAGAAAGATCGAGAAATTGAGAAGAAAGAAATGTCAGAGCATTGTTGTGACGTCGCTGAAACCCAGAGTGTCCCGGAAGTGATGGTTGTTGCGGGTTGGCCGGGGGAAGCTTGGTTCAAGTCTTTCACGAAATGGCTGGCCAGGCCTGACATTCGACTAAGTTAGGCAGGAATTTGGATTTTGGCCAGGCTTCCAGCGATAGCTCACCTACTTTTCACAAAGGACATTGTGCAATCTTTAGACTCCACCAATGATGCCAGCAGATGGAACGCTCGTTTAATGATGGCACACACACTGTCTGGGAAAGCCCAGATGATGATTTATGTTGGGCTGAGATTCAAACTAGGCTATACCGATTAGGGGCGAGTGTGTGTACATTAGACCATCCTGCCACACATCTTCATCAGCCAACCTTGCTGCTTAGTGTATATATGCCGCGAGAAAAAAATCGCTTTCGCTTTGCTGTGAAGCTCAGTGTTGGATGCTTTGGTTTGAATCTCTGCTTAAATGAGTGAAAAGAAACATTTTGAAATTTCGAATTATTCTCACTCAGATTTCAACATCACCGTAATGCATATTGTGAAGTTGTTTGAAATTTTACAAATCAGAAGATGATTTGCAATAGCAGCTACCATCGGTGGCATGAAATGACACACATTTACATTGAGAGAACGGGTATAACCCCCATCTTGAACCTCCTCCCTCAGATATGCTACCCTGACAGAACCACTTGGGTACCTTAGGCAAAATTGGTTGTATTTGGTTCATTTTTTTGTTTGTTCCTGAAGCATACGTAAACAAACAAACATATATAGTTTCACTTTTATAGTATAGCTATATTGCTACATGGAAAGGAAGAATGTGGTGGGGCGGGGGGGGAGTCCATAGCAAGATAGTTGTAAGTATAGCATGACCTGTGTGATTGGCATCATGTGTATATCTCTTGTAAACAGGGAAAAGGTCAGGAAGTCGTCTTTTTACATGTGACACTGAGGAAGCAGTGTATGCAATTCAGACATACAACTCAGATACCATTTTATGTGTTAAAAGACCTGTTTTTAGAGGAGTCCTGTGAGGACTTGGCCACAAAGGTACACAGCACATTGCAGTTTAAAGCTAGAGACACATGTCAGGCTGCAAACTTGTCACGCAGACTCCGGAATACCATTTGCGGCTTCAGGTCTGCCACCACCTGCCAATCACGAGCATTTGCAGACCTCTTGCTTCCACCACCTCTTCAAGCCTGGTGTTGGCTTCGTGTGAGGGTGGCGGCTGATCCTAGGGTCCTGAGTTCAAACCCGTTGGCCGCTGAATTAAAAAACACCAGAAGGTTGACTCAGCCTGTCATCCTTCCGAGGTCGGCAAAATGAGCACCAGTGTACTGGTAAGGGGGACACTGCATCAGCGGCATAGCCGCGTCCAAGCGATGATGCACACGCAGCCACGGCTGCACTCGATAGAGAGACAATTCTTCCTTCCACCTCACCATCTGGCCCTCTTTCACAAACAACACCTCTCTCCAAGTGACATTGTCCTCCTTCAAAACTCCCCTCTCTCTGTATCTCATCACCTCTTGTTTCACCATGTCCATGACCACCGCCAGCACTTGATCATGCCACCACCTATATCTTCCTACTGCCAATGCTAGTGAGCATGTACTCGGTGCATGCTGCATCATTCCCCGACCTCCACACCAAGAGCCTCTCCTCCTGTTCACACACCAAACCCTCACGTTTGCTGATGATGGAAGCACATAATACGTTGCCTGCAATAGGAAATTCAACAGTATTGGCTCCATCCTCCAAATCTCTTGCCACTTCAACATCCTCACCTGCCACACCTCCCACGAGTCCAAGCACCTTGCTGTGCCCTGTCCGATTGCCGTCACATATCTCCCTCCTTCTCTTTTCTTTTCACCTACCTCTCCAGCATCTTCCCCTTTCTTCACACATGCCTTTCCCATTGATCATGCTTCATCCACCCAAACCATCTCCCATGCTGCACCATTCCATCACATCCTCCTGTTGCAACACTCCTCCTCCATTTCATCCAAATCTGCTCTTGCATTGTACTTCCGGCTTCCCTTATTCTCTAGGAGAGCATTCACATCCTTTCCATGCTCACATCCATACATATACATATATATATGTACATATATGCAGACTCTGGAAAAAATGAAGAGACCACTGCAAAATTATCAGTTTTTCTGGTTTTACTATTTATAGGAATGTGTTTGAGTAAAATGAACATTTTGTTTTATTCTATAACTACTGACAACATTTCTCCCAAATTCTGAATAAAAATATTGTCATTTAAAGCATTTATTTGCAGAAAATGACAACTGGTCAAAATGACAACAAAGATTCAGTGTTTTCAGCCTCAAATAATACAAACAAAAACAGTTCATAATCATTTTTAAACAATACTCATGTTTTAACTTACGGTCTCTTACTACCAGTCCTCTACAGTCCACCTTATGGTCTTTTGCAAACCTCAGCCTGGCTCTTCTTTGCTTCTCATTGATTAAGGGCTCTTTTTCTAGCTTTGCACGACTCAGCCCTGCCCTAGGAGCCTGTTTCGAACCGTCCTCGCCGTTGCACTTCACCCCAGCTGCCGTTTGCCATTCTTTTTGTAGGTCACTTGATGTCATCCTACGGTTGTTGAGTGACATTCGAATGAGTTGTGGTCATCCCGGTCATGGAAAGTCGTTTTCGTCCTCTGCCAGTCTGTAGCTTATTTGTCCCCAATGTCTGCTGCTTGACCTTGTTCTTATGAATCGCCGTCTTTGAAATTTTAATGATGGAAGCAACGTGACGCTCACTGTATCCCTCGCCAGTAAAGCCAAATTGAACCCTCCTTTTCTCACTCAAAACTTTTCTTTTCAACTCTTTTGGCATGGTCAATAGTAATTTTTTGATTCCAATTACTTTTGAGGTACTACTAGCACTGTTTTTTCCATCCAGCTGGTCCTATTGCAAGAGGATAGTGATGACCACAGCAGTGGTTTTATACTTTTCCTTGATAAATAAGATTTGGTTCAGGTGATCACCTAATCAGTACTCACGAAGTAGAATGAGTTTCCTGTGTTGGAATTCAACAGACACTGGAATGGAATGGCTGCCATACATGTAGAGATGCTGATTGAAATTTTTTTGGAGTGGTCTTCTTATTTTTTTGCAGAGCTGTTATATATATATAATATATATATGTATATTTATGTGAGGTCCATCGAAAAAGTAACAGGACTGACTTCACAGAAATTTTATTCCAAAAAATATATTGAAATTACAACTTGTCTCCTTCAAAATAGTTCCCTCCAGTCTCACACACTTGTCCATCCTCTCTCCATGCATCGATCACCCCCGGAAGGCTTCTTCTGGAATCCCCGGAGCTCCGTCATCACAGCCCTTTTGATGGCCTCCACATCAGGAAATCGGGTCCCCTTGATCACCCTCTGAGCTTGGGGAATAGGAAAAAATCACAAGGGGCCAAGTCTGGTGAATACAGGGGGTCTCCAGAGTTGGCACGTTCCTCTCCACCAGAAACCATCGGATGCTCAGAGCACTGTGAGCAGGGGCATTGTCATGGAGGCACCCAGGCGTTGTTCTCCCACAGATCCCTCCTCTGTCCAGACTGATCTCATGAGGTGTCGGAGGATCTCTTGAACACATATTGATTCACTGTTTTCCTGTGGTAGAAACTCGAAGTGACGATGCCCTTGATGTCCAAAAACGTGATGAGCACCACCGTGACCTTTGACTTCGACATCCTGCTTTCTTGGTCTTGGTGATGCGCGACTTTTCCACTGGCGACTCTGTCATTTGGTCCGGATCGTATTTGAATATCCACAATTCATCGCCAGTAATGACTCTCCCAAGCACGTCTGGGTCGTCCTCGAGGCGGTCGATAATGTCTTCAGACAGTGACTCTTTGCTGTTTCTGGTCCTCGGATAACAGCTTGGGGACCATCTTTGCGCACACCTTGCACATTTCGCGATTTCAGTGATGATGCTCCAGACAGTGTCCTTGTTGAAGAAAGTTCCTCAGCAATCATCCGCACCGTGAGTCGACGATCTGCGCGCACCATCTGCTTCACACGCTCGATGTTGTCCGCCGTTCTGCTCGTTGAAGTCTTCCAGACCCCTGGATCGTCTTCAACATCCTCCCCTCTGTTTGAACCTCTTGTGCATTCAAATGCACGTGTACGTGACATCGGTTCTTCCCGTAGACTTGCTGCAGCATTGCGAAGGATTACGAAGGTGTTTTGCCAAGCTTTGCAAAAACTTCAGATTGGCTCTCTGCTCACGACTCATAGCGCGCCGACTCATAGACTAGACAATGTGTAAGCACGACCTGTAAAATCACACAATGAGCGCAGTCAACATCACCAATCATATATATATTGCTGGAATGTTACAAAAGACTGTGACGCAACTCGTTCATTCAAGTTGTGCAAGTGGAGCACACAGCAGGCTCAGTCCCGTTACGTTTTTAGACAGACCTTGTACATAGTGGCAGAGGTGGCCAGACCAGGTTAACCCCACGACACAATTTGTGATAACGGGCGGTTAACACCGGCAGCCCCGAGAGGGCTGAGCGCTTCCTGATTAATAGGAGGCGGACACGTTGATCCTCGGAGATTTTAACACATGCCCGAAGGGCATGGGGGCAATGGCGGAGAGGCGGAGGAGCACAGGGAATGGAATGGATGCACGGGGGGTTTATCCTCGAACTCACTATACTACAAATACACGAATTCAGTGTCTTCAACATGAACACATTTAATGAAAATGAAACAAATATTTACAAAGGATGATAATTCAAAAGGAAATTACAATAATATGAGATAAATATCCTATAGTCGAAGTGCCTCCTCACAGAGACTGAAATACAGACAATGGGGAAACAAAATAAAAAGAAAAACCCGTCCTTTCGAATATTCTTATACTCAGCTTGGCCCAGAGCTGGTCCCTGTGGAACTTGGAAGAGGCATTTCCACCGGCATGTGCATATGCCTGCTAAAATGGCGCTTCTCTCATGGCAGGACAAACGTACGCCAGGCAATCCGCGAGCAGCACTCAACACCAAGGCTTAGAGCCCCGGTTCAGCTGCTTATGACATACACAAAGCTCGGGGTCCGTTTCTCACGACTCAACCAAGAGCCCAAGGCCAGCGTCTTGCTTCGTGCGTATGCTCACCCTGAACTCCCGCCTCCTCTCTCGTGTGCTCTCTCCCTCTCGCCTCTTGAAATGTTCCTCATGCCTCCGCTCTGTTCACGGCTCTCCAAAATGTGCAAGCCCTGAACTCCCGCCTCTGATTCTCTTCCGAATCAACTCTGCCTCATGCGTTCCTCACACTGACCTCGTGTGTGCGCTCTGCCGGTCTCTCATCCTGTACAGTCGGAAGCCTCCCACAATGCGCAAGCCTACTTAGTCTTGATCACGCTTATATCCTCTGCCTCCGGGGCTTGGCCTGCTCGCATGAAACCCAGGAAGGTGGGGCCTCCGCCTGCTCGGCATGCCTGGCTTGTTCCTCCTCATAGTTTTGGTTATAAAGACATAGGGAAAAGTCATCGAGGGGCAATTACTTACTGGGGAACCTTATTCTTAAATGCCAGCTAATTAACACGACACCACCCCATCGTGTGGTGACACATAACATTTAGGCTCACAGTGTACTTACTTAGTCACATCGAGATGCCTCCCACACGTCCACGGACCAAGCAACTCTAAACAATGCTATATTCCCTATTAAATTCTTCCATCTACCCCCATAACCGTAATATATATATATACATACAGCAATTCACCTTACAATAATTTGCTCTAACAGAAATGAAGAAACAGTGACTAAAATTCATATCACAGAAAGCAAAATTCACTACAATGGAAATTGGAGTCGTAAAAACAGTTTGTTTGTTTTTTCCTCTCTTCATCAGTATTACATACACCACTCGACCTAAGGGCAAATGTATGTATGCACTTCAAGTGAACTTACTTATTATAGATGCCGTCAAGTCATATTTTACAAGTTAGTTCTGTATTTAAACCTTTGGAGGTGAGATATATATGGGGGGATTGGGGAAAGTTCATTCTTGCTTCTGGGGCCTGCCATTCACCCCGTCGCTGCTTCCAGCACCAAAATACTATTTTGAGGCTCTAGCCGCCCCATATAGCTTTGATAGTGGGACACGGTTTTGTCGCATTTAGCTCTCTTCGCATGATGTCTGAAGCGTTACATCGTTGTAGTTTGCTCGGGAAAAATAAACATCCAGTTAGAGAAAGATGTCACTGGGCTTATACCCAAGTGATAAAGAGAATGAATCGTAGTTGCTTGTTGTTCCAACACAATGGCCATTGAAACGATGAAGATGGCCCACCTCAACCTAAGAGAACAAACCTGGGGAATCGTTTGTCAGATGATGGAGGGGGTGGTGAAATGGAACTCATGCTTGCGCGTATTTTAAGCACTGTACATGGAAACTCATGACATGGAAGATGTTGACGTGGAAGTGGGCATTGTAAAGAGGGTAACGTGTGCAAGAAATGGGAGATAGCGTCATGCACAGCAAAAGGACTGCACAGAAACGTGCCCAGCTGGCCGCCCTGGCCAGCCAAGGACATGCCTGTGAGTACTTGAAGCGTGATGTTACAGCTGAAGCGATGAACATCTTGCATGATGATGTTGCCGACAAACTTTATACCAGGTGTTTCATCTTCCTGTTGACCGAGGTTTGGTTTCATTTGATGGATCATCAGTCGCCGTCGTCCAGAGCCCAATTCACTGCTTACCTCCGCATGACCGAGAAAATGGACACCTCTGAGAACACCACAGAGTGAGCATCTACATAATCATTTAGATACACTCATGTCTAAGTATATATGCAGGTGATTTAGTGAGATCATGGATACGACAGTTACCTTCTCTTCAAATATCTCAAGAGGAGTTGTTTTGTCAACCCTCGTCAATTGCCGACACCCTGTAGGTCTGGGGCATTTACATTACAAGCAAATAACTGAGTGTGAGGCTGAAAGGTTATTACAATGAACCACTTGTTTAAATTATGCATATGGGGTGCCTGTGAAGCTGGAATTTCGGTCTTACCCGGTCTTAAGCTCACGGTTCTATGATAAAGAGCAGGGTCATGGAGCAATGGCACAGGTGGCTTTCAACTTTGCGTTCGGTGGGAAGCGTGGGTACCTGTGATGACTCAACATCGCTCTAATTACCCTTGTTCAGTGGGACCTGGTTTGACTGGCATGTGAGTATACAAATATTAAGACTCATTGTGTTTCTTCACTTGCTCTCGTTTGGTTGCTAATCAACAATATGGTTGGTATTGTATTTGATCAAAGGTAAGGGTAATTTACTGTGTGGAACAAAAAATCAATGCCATTCGTGTGGAAATGAAAAATGATTAAATTCATACAAAGGTATTATTTAAAGAATTGAGTGCTATTCACTGCGGTTCCTTTTTATTTATATAATTCTGCAATGTGTAGGTTCACAGAAAAGCTGAAGGACAAGCAAATCAGGGACATCTGATGGAGTGAGCAGGTAGCCTATGTGATTGAACAGGTGGATAATAGCGAACGCAGTGAGCTTCATACTTAACGCGTGCACATGAGAGAATAGGAAACAACAACACAACAACACAATACCCCTGACGATTCGAATCGTGTCGTTGGCTGTGACCCTTTTGCTCCGGTTGTTTTTAAACGCTGTGCGTGTGTATAAACACGATTGGTTTTATTTCTATTCATGTGAATATTAACGCGTGCACATGAGAGAATAGGAAACACAACACACAACACAATACCATGCAATTTGGAATCCGTGTCGTTGCCTATGACCTTTTGCTTCCGTTTTTTTTTGCTTCTGGTATTTTTTGTTTCCGGTTTGTCAGGGGAATGATGCTGCAGGAGAAAAGCATCGTCGGAGACATAAAGACCAAATGATATCAGACATGTTTATATTCCTCCACTGATTTAAAAGATATCTCCGCATCATCAAAAATAATTTTTAATCGTGATTTACATATTTGATCGCTGATCCCAATCCAGCCGAAGTAACCGGAAATTGCGTATACAGTTGTGAACAAGTTATAGTAAAGTCAGAAGCGAATGTAAGAAGAATTCTACTTCGCTTTAGTATTTATATAGATGAGATCCTGTTCTAGGCGGTGTAGTTGTCGTTGTAAAGGTAATGTTGAGGTAAATTTTTTTTTTTAGATAAATCCTGTTCTAGGCGGTGTAGTTGTCATTGTGAAGGTAATGTTGAGGTAATATTAATTTTTCAAATGAGACCTGTTCTAGGCGTGTAGTTGTCGTTGTGAAGGTAATGTTGAGGTAATAGGTAAAAGTCAGAAGCGAATGTAAAAAATTCTACGTTCGATTCTAGGCTTTGCCTATTCCATATTAATAATTGAAAAAGGTACTATAATGGGCAAAATATACATAAAAATAGACAGATAATCAAAAGAATGGCCACAAGATGATGAAGTGGGAACAAGTGAGTGGCATGAAGAGGTGGAGGTGCAAATCCACAAAGAAGCTTTAAAGCTAAGCCAACAGACCCATCTGAAGTTGAAGAGGGAAACCCTGTGCTCAGTTTCTTTCCTAGAGATGCCAATCATGCTCAGGATGTTAGTGTGCAAGAGACACAGAGATGAAAGGTGCCACCCAGTCATTACATGCATGAGATGGGAAGGTGAGGTGTGAGTCCAAAGTTGGTGGTGGGGATGGATAATTGAGCAAAATAAAATGACAAAAGGAAGAAAGGCGGGAAAGATAGGGGAAAAAAATTAGGACAGAAGAAAAGAAATAGGAGGGTGGGAGGAAAGACGTGTCACATGAGGGAAGAAGGGGAAATCATTTATGAGACATAAATGAAAGAATTGAATAAGTGTAGCGTGCCCATAAAGTGCATAAATCATATGTATATGTCCCCAAAGATGGAAAGCAAGAGACCCAGCTTCGAGGAAAGACTCAAATACATTGTGTGTGAAAGCCTTGTAAGTTTTGATGAGTTAGAATGTATCAAGGGGGTACTTTGCCAGGTATTTTAGCTTGGGAATATGGTCTGCCCAGAATATGTTGGATTGGATGGTGATACGAAAGAATTGGAGAAACTGAAGGTTATTTTTCCAAAGTTGGCGGCAGAAATATGGCCAAAAAAATGGTGGAAGTTGTCAGTTGCTCGCGTTTTATGCTTCCTATGGCCTTGTTGTTGCTACAGTTGTCAGTTTTTAGTTTGCTTGTTAGTTTTAGGTTTTCAGTTTGTTAGTTGTCAGTTTTGAGATTTGTAGTTATCTGTTTTTTGTTTGTTAGTTGTGAGTTTTTTATGTGGTAGTTGTCAGTTTTACTTTGTTCGTTGTCAGTTTTTACTTTGTGAGTTGTCAGTTTTTAGTTTGCTTAGTTGTGGTTTTTAGTTTGTTAGTTGTTTTCAGGTTGTTACTTGTTGGGGTTTTTTGTTGGTGGTTGTGGGTTTTTTATTGGTTGTGGTAAGTTTTAGTTTGTTGTTGTTTGATTTTTTGTTTGGTAGTTGTCGCTTTTTTGTTGGAGTTGTGGGTTTTATTTGTTGGTTGTGTTTTTGTTGTTTGTTGATTTGTTTTTCATTTGTTATTTATGGGGTTTTTGTCATTGTCAGTTTGTACTTTGTTAGTTTTCTGTTTTTAGTTTGGTAGTTGTGGGTTTTGCACTTGTTAGTTGTTGGTTTTTTATTTGGGTAGTTGTCGGTTTTTTGTTTGGTAGCTTGTGGGTTTGTTTGTTAGATGTCGGATTTTTTGTTTTGGTACTGTCGTTGTGGATTTTTGTTGTTAGTTTGGGTTTTTGTTTGTGAGTGTGGTTTTCAATTTATGGGTTTTTTATTTGGGTGTTTTCTCTTTTTAGGTGTTTTTGGTTGTCAGTTTTTCATTTGTTCATTGGTTGGTTTTTTGTTTTGTAGTTGTAGTTTTGGTTTTGTTAGGTATGAGGTTTTTTGATGGTTATTTGTTTTTAATTTGTTATTTGTGGTTTTTTATTTGTCGTGTCGTTTTTAGTTTGCTTCGTTTTCGTTTTTACTTTGTTAGTTCTGGGTTTTGTTTGTTGTTGTTGGTTTCTACTTTGTTATTTCTCAGTTTTTAGTTTGTTAGTTGTTTGGTTTTTAGTTTACGTTGTTAGTTTATTGTTTCGTTTAGTTCTAGGTTTTGGTTTGTTAGTTGTCAGTTTTCTTCTTATTTGTTCGTTGTTGGTTTTTAATTTGTTATTTGTGGGTTTTTTATTTGGTCTCATCTGATCGAGCGTACTCGGGCATTTTGCCTCTCGATGGCAGAAATAATCTACGTGGTTGCCAGTCCTATTGTAGATCGCGGGTGTTCGCTTGAACGGTCCCCCCCTAAGGCGGAGTGCACTTCATACCGTTTTGCAAGTATATTAGCAGATCGCTAATTCGGCTCATCTACCCGCTGCCATAGATGATTTTTCTGACCTCGAATGGCTTCAATTTCCCCCAAGCTGCTACTCAATTTGCCGACCTCAGAAGGTGACAGGGTGAGTCAACCCCCTGGTGTGTATTAATTCAGCGGCAACGGGGCTTGAACTCAGGACCTTGGATCCCAAGCCGCTACCGCCTAAACACTGAGCCACACCAGGCTAAAATTTGGTAGTTGTCTAAAAATTTGGTAAATTACTAAAATTTGGTAATAAAATTTGGTAAAATTTCGTAGTTTTATTTGGTAGTTGTCAGTTTTTAGTTCAAATATGCATTCAATAAAACGGACATCACCAACGCTTTCGACTTGCACTCAGGAGAACCACAGTCAGATGAGAAGAGCACAACCTCTCATTTATAAAGTTGCAATGTAATGTCCTCAATGTTAAATGGCTGAGAGAAAGAACATGGATTACCTGATTGGTGGAAACCACAAAGGATCATGACATAATGAATAGGCAGAAATGAACCATCATAAATAATGATAAGCAGAGATGAATCACCAAAATATGATCCTTTCTTTCTCTCAATCTTTCTTTCTCATTAACATTACAATTTCCACCAAATTTTTTGTGATTCATCTCTGCCGAATCATTGTTTCTGATGGTTCATTTCCAACCTATTCATTATTCATGATGCTCTGTGGGTCCACCATCAGGTAATCCCATCCTTTCTTCCTCTCAACCAATCAGCGTTGAGGTCAATAGAAATGAGAGTTTTGGTGCTTCTTCTTCATCTGCTTGCAGTTTTTATCCTGAGGAGTGCAAGTTGAAAACCTTTTGATAATGTCCATTTTATTGAAATGCATATTTTAATTTGTTGTACTCATCGAATGTTGGTTTTAGTTTGTTAGTTGTCGGTTTTAGTTTGGTCATCGATGTTTAGTTTGTTCGGTGTATGTTTTGTTTTTTTTGGTTAGTTGTTGGTTTTAAATTTGATATTTTCTTGGTTTTTTATTTGGTCATTGTCGGTTTTTGTTAGTTGTGGTTTTGTTTGTTCGTTGTTGGTTTTTGTATGTTATTTGTGGGGTTTTTTATTGGTAGTTGTTGATTTTAGTTTGTCCTCTTTTCAGTTTTATTTTTTAGTTGTGAGTTTTTGTTGCTAGTTGTTGATTTTTACTTTTGTTAGATATTGGTTTTTTATTTGGGTGGTTGTGGGTTTTTGTTTGTTAGTTTTGTTGTTTTTAGTTTGTTTGTTAGTTGTGGGTTTTTGTTGTTAGATGTTGCTTTTTAGTTTAAGTTGTTGGTTTTTGTTTGTTTAGTTTTCAGTTTTTAGTTTGTAGATGTTGGTTTTTTTTTTTATTTGTGGGGGTTTTTTGGTAGTTGTCAGTTTTTTGTTTGTTAGTTGTTTTTAATTTGTAGTTGTCAGTGTTTAGTTCGTTAGATTCAGTTTTAGTTTCTTAGTTGTGGGGTTTTAGTTGTTAATTTTTTATTTGTGGGGGGTTTGGTAGTTTGTCAGTTTTTCGTTTGTTAGGTTGTTTTTTAATTGTTAGTGTCAGTGTTTTCGTTCGTTATGTTGTCAGTTTTTTAGTTTCTTAGTTGTGGTTTTTTATTTGGTAGTTGATGGTTATTATTGGTAGTTGTCATTTTTTAGTGTAGTGGTTGTCAGTTTTTGGTTGTTAGTGCCGGGTTTTTTTGTTCATTGTGTGTTTTTAATGTTTTGTGGGTTTTTTATTTGGTTGTTTCTGCTTTTAGTTTGTTTGTTTCAATTTATTGTTTGGTAGTTGTGGCCTTTTTTTAGTTTGTTATTTGTGTTTTTGTTTGTTAGGTGTCGCTTTTTAGTTTGTTAGTTGTTTGGTTTTAGTTGGTTTTTATTTGGTAGTTGTTGGTTTTTAATTTTTATTTGTGGGTTTTTATTTGAGTTTTCAGTTTTCCGTTTGTAGTTGTCAGTTTTTTTGTTTGGTAGTTGTGGGTATATTATATACCATGTCGAGGCACGTTTCAGAGCTAACATACAGAACATATAACAAGGCAGGCGACAAGGAGGGGTGGGGGAGGGAAGCACAAAACAGTGGTGAACAGACAATAGGAGATCTGTGGAAGAGAGAGGGATGGGGTGGTAACATGTGGTAAACTAGATGGTACTCCAGGGACTTTCAGAAAGAAATCAGGGATTTGAAGAGGTGGGTTTGGGATGGATTAGCAGGGGTAGAAAAGATCAAGATTTTGGATGGGGGAAGACATGAGATGGTGGTGAATAGCTGTTTTGAATACTGGAGGGAGGAGTGGGATTGAAGAGAGTGTGGAGTTTGTTCCACAGACGTGGAAAAATTGGAATGAAAGAGTGAAGGTGAGCAGTGATTGTTGTATTTTGGCAGTTTCATGAGAAGGGGGTTATTGGCAGACCTTGATCACCCTGCAGAAATATAAGGGGGACAGAGCACAGACGAGCAGACGGAGGTAGGGTGGGGGGGGGGATGAGGAGGGCTTGAGATGTTATAGAGAGAAAGACCACCAACCTCCCTGCAGTGAGAGAGTGAGAGACCCAAAGACAGGTTCATCGTGGAAGATACCAATGATCCAAAAAGCCTTGGTTTCCAGATTGTGAAGCCTGGCGAGGTGTGAGGCAGGAGCACCACCCAGAAGGGTGAGCAGTACTCCATCAGGCTGCAGGTGAAAGCTTTGTAAGTGTTTAGAAGCTCAGTTGTGCCAAGGAAGGACTTTGCATGATGTAGGACGCCAGTCGCAACTGCCTTTGGAGGCCAGCTTGAAGTTATGGCTTTCCAGGAAAGATTGTGGCAGATAGTAAGCCCAAAACCAGAAGAAAGGCTTCTTTAATAGGATTGTTTAGAAAGTATATTGGGGGGGGGGGGGATTTTCCAGACGGTCCTTTTGTAGAGACAATAATGAGAGTGTGAGATTTGTCAGGATTGAAAGACATATTACAAGTGCTTGACCAGCTTGTGATTTTATTCAGGTTTGCAGAGTGAAGAGGCTGCTGCCTGCTGATCAGAGGAATGAGAAATGGTACGGCAGAGGGTGGAGTCATCAACAAAGATATAAAGAGGATTTTCCATTGAGTTGGAGAGATAATTGATGAAAACCAGAAAAGCACAGGGCCAAGAGCACTCCCTTGCGGAACTCAGCCTGGACAGGAAGAGGAGATGAGAGAGACATTTAGAGCCACGCATTCACTTTGACAGGAGAGGAAGTCTGCGAGCCATGAATGGAGATGGCCTTGGATACCATGAGAAGAGAGTTTGGTGAGCAGGGCA
Organism: Eptatretus atami; assembly: GCA_035128595.1. Lineage (NCBI taxonomy): Eukaryota > Metazoa > Chordata > Myxini > Myxiniformes > Myxinidae > Eptatretus > Eptatretus atami. Next base: position 81,796,781 of record CM068967.1, read on the forward strand.
GTGTGCCAGACCGGATCGAAAGCTTGCAATAAGTCTACGGAAAAGGCTCTGATCTCATGTTTGGCACTCGGGACCTCCAACCATTGTTGGGAAAGCAGAAATAGCATGTCCCAGGTAAAGTGACCTGGTCTGCATCCAAATTAATGGTTGGACATCAAGCCATTGGAGAAGAGGAAGGATTTGGAGTTGGAAGCGATGATGGATTCCATAACCTTGCTGATGATTGGGAGCAGGCTGATTGGTCTGTTGTTGCAGGGATCCGTTTTTGCACCTTTTTATGCAGACCGAATCGTAATGTTTTCTGATTTCCAAGCAGATGGCAGATTACCTTGAGCAAATGAGAGGGTGATAGACAGAGAGAGGGTGAGCAAGAGCAGCAGAGCAGGTTTTCAGGACACGTGGGCTGATGCCATCTGGACTGGTTGCAGAATTGAGTCGAGGTTTGACAGCGAGCTCTCCACCTTGTCAGGAGAAGAGGACAGAGTCCCGGAACAGCTGAGTGTGTCTGGGTAAGGTGGGTACAGAAAGCATTGGGTTTGGGACACAGAATTAGAAGCAAAACACAGAGTTTAGGCATTCAGCCTTTTCGTATGCAGTGTCAGTTGTGCAGCCATTGAGGTAAGGGAGGGGATGGAGGGGGCACACCATGAACAGACTTAACTAGCTACCACCAGAATTTTGAAGAGGGTGACAGGTTTGAGACTTCAGAGTTGAGATTAGAAAGATGTTGTTTCCTGGCTCTCCTGATGGTAGACACACATTTGTTCCAAGTTTTGAGGAAGGAACTGAGATTGTGTTTTGTAGGATTTGCCTTCCATGAGGCGAAGGCAAGTTGTTTCAGGCCAAAAGCCTCACCACAAGCTTCAATGTACTATGGGTGTAAGGAAGGGTAGGACAACTGAAGATGAGATGGGATAAATGTGTGCATGAGAGAATGCAAATTACTTTGAAAAAAATTCCCAGGATGAGTTGTTGGCGGAGAGAGTAGAAATGGGAGACCAGTCTAGAAGTTTGATGGATGCTTGAAGACCCTGCCAGTCGGTCTGAGTGAAATGCCAGACTCGTCGGTGCTGAGGTGGTTCTCTAATAACGGCCAGAGAGATGTCCACTTTAACAAGCATATGGTAAAATGAACCAATTGGAGCAGAAGAAGAACAGCAGACATTTTCTAGGAAATTGAACAAAATCAAATCCAGAAGAGATGGAGTACTGTTGGCAGAAATCTGGGTCGGGTAGTTGACAGATTATGTCAGTCTCAATGAGTCACAGAAATCCTTTGCTGAAGTACCATGATAAGTGAGAGAGGTACCCACACCCAACCAACTGGCACGATGGCAATTGAAGTCACCACATATGAGGAAGAGAGAATTTGGAGATGGTCCAGGTTTTTGGCGAGCGAGATGTAAATGGAATCTACACACATGTAAATATGAGGTGGGAGTGGAGGGGAAGCCATAGCCAGAGGTATTCCTAGGGGTGTGGAGGAATGAAAGCCGCACGTGGAGAGTGAGGAATGGAGTTTTTGATAAAGAGAGCAACTCTGCCACCACGACAAGGCTCAGGTCTGTCATACTGGAGGAGGGAGTAACCAGAGAGAGAAACTAAGGAGTCAGAGACATCTTGAAGGAGGAAAGTTTCTGTTATACAGATTGTCTGGTTTGTCAGTGGCAACCTGTATGTAGAGATCAGTCAGGTTTGAGCAAAGGCCGCAGATGCTTGAGGTCCAAACTGTTAAGGAAGAAAGAGGTGAGGAAGATTTGGGTGCAGGGAAGGGGAGGGGGATGGGAGGACAATAGAGGAGAGGTGGAGGTAGGGAGAGTTGTTGACAGTGTGTAAGAGATTGCAGATGTGCGATGCGAGAGGGTCGGATGGAGAGGAGGACAAACTGCTCGGTGGTAAAGGGATGAGTCACAGTGGGGATTAGAGTAACAAGAGAGGGGGGCAAAGGGAAGGAGGAGATTGGAGGAGGTGGAGGAATGAGATGGAAGAGAGAGGGTAGGGGCAGAAGGCAGCTTTGTGGATATGAGGGGACACAGCTTTGAGGAAGGGGAGTGAGGGGGGAGATTTGAAAGGGAGGGGTGAGGGAGGAGAATTGAGCGAGAATGGTGAGGGGGGAGAATTGAGCGAGAAAGGTGTGCAGGGAGCTTTTGAGAAAGGTGAGGGGGAAGTTTGGAGTGGGAAAAGAGAGTGAAGTTTGCTTTGGAGAGGGAGGAGGCGGCTGAATTGAGAGGGAGGAATGTCAGTGCCATTGAGTATAACATTGAGAGTAATACATGGCTCACTAGGGCTGAGTAAATCTTCCAAGGGGGGAACCTGAATGCAATTAGCAGATAATTTAGTGATAATAGGTGGGTGCCGTACCATGTCAAGAACATGGAATCTATCTAGGGAAATGATCATGACCTCATCCTTCAGTTACAAAGTCATCATTTATTGTTACCCCGCGTATCCGAAGTGAAAAGTGTGGTTAAGCAATTGGTTTGTGTCCGTCCATCCGTGCTTCTTATTAGTTTATGATCGAGGAACAACTTATTTAAAATGAATGTTATATTTTGAACACCAATCGGAACATGAATCAGAAGATAAAATTTGCCCTTTTATAGTACTTTACAGTACTGACTGAATTTGTCCCGGTCACGCATGTGCAGAGAGGAGTGAGGTATTTTTACTCTGTTTGCCTGCCTGGTAGTCAAACAAAATTGAAAATCATTCCAAACAGGAAACTTACTGTTATTGAGGATGTCATAAAGGACACAAACACAAGGCACCAATAACTCATGTAACATGTTAAATAAGGTGGTGTAATAGACACTGCATTAACAGCGATAAAAGCCAGAATTAATTTATCTACTAGCATAACCCGCGCTCTGCGCGACATGTTGGGGTGGGTGTGTTTGAGAAAGGAACTGATGCAGAGTATCAGTAGTAATTTTACTTTAATGCAGTAAGTGGAATACGATTTCACTGTTTCAGAACCATTTTATTTACTTTTTTTGTACCATGCACCTCATATGGTCTTTGAGATAATGTAAGCCGAATATCACGTTACTCGAGCGCAGAACAAAGTCGAAGATAGCGCGACACGAAACCACAAACTCGGAAATAATATATAAGATGTGACTCTTACAATCATTATTTTATTTAAATTTTATTTAAACTGAATTATATATTTGAACACTGTCGAACACAAATCTCCTTAATACTTCCAAGAACCTCCAGTTTTGCAGTACCGTACTTGGACATGTTTGATGTGGTGGTGTATTAGGGTGGCGCTAAACTTCTGGATTTTTTTCAACGATAATTAAAAAAAGATATTTAAATCATTATTTTATTAAAATTGGAGTATATACTTAACACTGCATGAGGTAATGTGTTCTATATACCTCCTAGTTACCTTTTTCACCCCTGTCTGTCGGTGAACAGGATATCTTAAAATGTTGACGGATTCAGACAAAACTTAGTGGAGAGGTTGGGTGTGTGACAAGGATGAAATGATTCGATTTTGGTGAACATCTGGATCCGGATCTGGCTACTAGAAGTTTTTTTTAAGGGTGATTCTTTGCACCCATTCACACTTCGCACCCTTCGCACCCATTCTTCGCATGCACATGGTACGGCACCCATTGAGAGATAGGGGCAAAAACAATATCTGGCATGATATTTTAAAAAGTTATGGATGGATTCGGATGAAACTTGGTGGACACGTTGAGTGTGTGACAAGGATGAATCGATTCAATTTTGATTCTCACCATCGAGAGATGGGGCCAAAAACGATGTATAGCATAATGTTTCAAAAAGTTGTGGACGAGTTACGACAAAACTTGGTGGTTGAGTTGGTTAAGTGACAAGAACAAGCCGATTCAATTTTGTTTCAGGTCCGGATCCAGATCCGGCCTATCAGTGGGATACAAAACGTAAACGGTTCAGCCTGGCGAAGGTATGAGCTCTACCGAGTGCCATTCAAGTTAGCCCGCACTCGCGAAGTGAAAAGCGGGGTTAAGCAATCAGTCCCGGTTGTGCATATGTCTTTGTCTGCATTTTGTTATTCCCTTTACTCTGGAGCTGCTTGTCGGATTGACACAAAATTTTCGCCATAGGTGTGACTACTCATGTAGAATGTTTTAGTGATAATTATTACGTTACAAGTCACGTAGTGTGGCAGCCATGTTGGAAAAAAGGAGAAACATTGGACCTCTTTATCTTAGAAACCACTCCATGGAAAAAACACAAATCTTGGCACACGTCAAGTAATCCCCATAGGGAATAAGTGTGATTTTTTTTTTTTATGATGTCATTGGAGGTGTCCTCGTTATAATGTCATAATTGCATATGGAGAATGCTACATCTGAGTATGAAAAATTTTGAGGGTTATCTAGGGATAAATTTGTCAACAAAAATACATTATGATGTAATCAGTCACATGGTTCAGCAGCCATTTTCCTTTTTTTGTTGTTTTTTTTTAAACCATCAAAAATCTTCTCTGCAATGGCCAAACAGATCGAGCAGAAACTTGAAAGGTATGATCGACTATACATGAGGACCAAAAAGTTCCCCACCTATGATGTCATATGTCAAATGGTTTGTCAGCCATATTGGATTTACTCTAACCTTTAAAAACCTTCTTCTCCAGAACAGCTGGACATATCGAGGGGAAATTTCAAACACATGTTCCCCAAGCCTTGTGGATACCAGGGTGTTAATGAATAATTGAAAGGTCACATGGTTTGGCAGCCATATTGGATTGAAGGATTTGTTTTTTTTTAATTCTCTCTTGAACCGCTCCATCAATAGAGCATGAAACGTCATAATTATGATCTAGTAGTGATGGGGGAAATACCTGTTTTAAATTTCAACCTGATCGGACACATAGTCTAACAGCCCTAATTATTTAATTTTTTGAATATTCCTTATTTTCAATTTTTTTTTTTTGAATAAGGCTCACTTTTGGCTGTACCTGGATGGGTTTGAGGGTAAAGGAATATCAGTTGAAACCCCAGTCCTGTCCACATTCCTCCTGATGACCTTATCTTTGCTTTTTGCTTGTTCGGGTTCCTTCTGATGACTCCAATGCAGGACCTATTTGATTTGATTTGAATTCCATTTGATTTGAATTTCATATTTTTTTAATTACAAGTTTGCCACCAGAAGAGGTGGCTCACACAAAATCCTTCACAAGACTGCGTGGGGTAAGTATTCTGTGAATATGGTTTAATTGTCAATGGTTTAATTAACGCAATGGGTCTAGTCTGCTGCTTCTAAAAGTTAAACTTGTGGTCTAATTAAATATGTAGAAAATACAATGTACATGTTAGCTGCAGCTATGGATCAAATACTTTATGACTGGGGTAAGGTTGACAGCATTCTCTAATTGATGGGATCAGTCTTGGCAGCCTTCTTGAGAATTGGGTTGATTCTCTTTTCCTTTTGGAGAAAGATGTGCTCACCGTCTTTACTGTGTTAAATATTTGCAGAGATCAGCTCTTTCAAAACTATAGAATTAATTTTGTTTCACGATATCTTCCATCTGGTTCTCTTTCCAATGATAGTTCAATCCTATATGACATCATTAATGACACATGTTACACAAATCAGGAATTTGTTAGAAGTAACCCGCTCACAACGTGGAATGAAGCAGTGCACAGACCTAGCCAGAAGCCTTGGATTTCAAAGCTTTTTTATGTCTTGTGATGCCAGATTGCAGAAATGATAAGTGTTTCTTGTATTACCATGCATTTTGACCTTCGAGTCGGGATGTGTGCTTAATTGTCTGACCATGCATTTTGGCATTTGGGCCGGGATAACTGTGTATTAGTTTCACAAGCTTTGCATGACCATGTACTTTGGTCTTTGTGCTGAAGTACATGCTGACTTTCTTTTTCTTTATTTTGTATACATAGCTGAGATTTGTGGACGAGCGAGTACATTGAACAGATCAGGACGCAAAACACGCATGCATGGGGTGGACAAGATGGGCACAGAAAGAAACACCAAGGAGGGAAAACTGTTCGTTGCTAGAAAAAAAAAAGGACAAAAAAACCAGAAAAATGTTGGAAAACCTTTGTTCTAATTTTCTAAACACAAAATTATTTCGATGAACGATGCAATTCCAAGCAATTGCTGTCGATCAGTTGGGGGTAACATAAAGGTCCACAGAATAAAACTAAAAAAACTTTTGTTTTTTTGGTGTGATTATATTGACTTTTAAAATAAAACAAAGAACTGAACGTTTTTAATTATAATAATTTTTTGAGGTGTTAGTTTAAAAATCAAACCTGTTGGGTACCGCTCCTAAAAATTCCAGATAAACTGCCATGACGTAATTGAGGGAAAGATTGTCAGCATGCAACAGATAATGGCCGCAAAAGTCACTTCCGACTCGTCAAAAAGTGAATGTAACAAATAATTTTCTGATCAACAATCCCAGATTACGACGACAGTCAAAACCATGATGTAGAAGGTGCTGTCAGACCGTAACATGTGGGGGGGGGGGGGTGGGCCAATCGGTTTTTGGGGCAGGGCCAATCAAGCCTAAAAAGGCACCAAATAACATTAAAATCTTCTTTTCAAGATATTTATTTAAGAAAAGAAGAATGATTAAATTGTTAAGTGAAGCTAAAACACATACACACAACATTAAGTGTTAAGTGAAGTAGCCTGGTGTTGGCTTAGTCTGCCTTAGTGGTTAAGGTAGCTGGCTTGAGACCTTTGGGTCCTGAGTTTGAGCCACTCTCGACTGTTGAATTAACACCAGGTGGGTTGACTCAGCCTGTCATCCTTCCGAGGTTGGCAAAAATGAGTACCATGTACTGGGAATAACCATTTGGGTAACCGGTGTCGGAGTGGTGACCTGTCCAGGACTGTACTCCTTGCCAATGCAAACTTTCTTGGCGGCACTATGCAACCTTACGGCACGAAAGGAATGGTATTATTTTATCATTCCATTGTATTGATCATCATAATTTAATAATGGATAAAAACAGTAAAAAAAAAAACCAAAAAAACATTAAAAATAAAAATATACGACTTTGTTGTCATCGGAATGTCACTTCTGCGTAAGCGTATTCTTTTTAAGGCATTTTAAGTGACCATACACAGTGTACCGTGTAAAACTCGGGGGGAGGGTGGGTCGCAGGTTACGGGTAGATACAATGTGGTCCTCCAGTTGCACTTATTGACTTTATTGTTGGAGAAGACTGCTATTAGAAGACCGATGGGAAGAGAGTTCCGGATGTAAATAACCATGCCTCATCTTTTACAGAGACCAGCAAAGACTGCGTAAGCTAACACATTGATTGAAAATATGCATTGTTCAGTGCTTGAACCAGGAACAAGCTTTTACAAAAGAAAAGGTCAGTTGAAGGGCAGGGGAGAAAAACCAAATGGGAATGTCCAGAAGAAAAAAAGGAAAATGATTACATCTAGTTATGGAGGGATAATGGCCGAGGAGTGTCAAAAGAGGCATAATGATAAAATATAGGGAAACAGAGGAACTAATGCAAAGAGAAAGTTGATGAAGAAGAAATGGTGGTAAGTGTTTGCTGTAAAAACCACCACTGAGTGACTATATAATGGAATTGCATTGTGAGGATGAAGAAAGAGATGTCTGTAGGGCTGTACCATGGATGTATATTATATTATATATATATATATATACACACACACTGTGCAAAAGTCTTAGGTTACCTCGAAAATACACCACTCATTAATTACTCTGACTCGACATCACTCGGAATGACATTATATGAGATATGTAATATTATATGTAATACCAGACATTTAATTTCCGAAATTGTTCAACTGCATGGTTTTCACAAAAACAAACTCTTACTCTCGTTTGATAACTGGCATTCCACTGAATACTACTCATTACACCATCGAGCAAGTAATATTATATATGTATATATATCTACACGAGTAAATACCACCCGTCGCTTCGCTGATGGGAAAACAAAGGGGGAAAGGGGGGGGGTTGCGAGTAAAAAAATAAGGAAAAGGGGGGAAAAGAGAGAAGAGAGAGAAGAGAGAGAAGAGAGAGAGAGAAGAGTGTGGAGGGGAAGTGAAAGGAGGGAGATGTGACAGTGGAGCATTAATGAGAACGATTCATTACGCGTTCAGCAAAATATTTCTGCATAAAATAACAGTGAAGATGGAAACAAAATAGTCTGAAATTCATTTTCATACTATAAACATGTCCCGGAGACAAACACCGCCTAGACGTGTCCAGAGACAATCTCCCATCTGAACACATCCGGAGACAAACACTGTCCAGACAAAACCACCATCTGGATATGTACAGAGACAGACAGAGTGAGAGTGTGAGAGTGAGTGAGAGAGGTGTGGGAGTAGGGTGCTGCGCTGTATTGGGAGGGGGAAGAGCAAGGATGGGATAATGAGAGAGAGACAGAGAGACAGAGAGACAGAGAGACAGAGAGACAGA
>CM068967.1:81822059-81852672 GCA_035128595.1 Eptatretus atami
ATCTGGGGGTGGTAATAGATATGGGAGGTAAGCAGGTAGCACAGTGCCAGGCAGCTATAGGGAAAGCAAATAGGGTTTTATGCTGTATAAGAAGGGGGATCAAGTATAAATCAAAAGAGGTGGTGTTAACATTGTACAGGAATTTAGTGAGGGCCACATTGAGAATATTGTTTGCATTTTTGGTCACCACAGTTCCGGAAGGACTTAGATGCCACAGAGAAGGTTCAGCGGAGGGCTACTAAATTGATTCCGGGCCAAGCTAGGCTCAGCTCTGAGGAGCGGTTGAAGTAGACATGGCTTTATACACTAGAAAGGAGGCGGTTACGAGGAGATATGATAGAGATGTTTAAGATAATGAAAGGTATAGATAAAATAAGTGTCTGAATTATTCAACAGTCGACAGTGATAGGACCAGGGGCCATAGCCTGAGAGTAAAGAAGAGGAGAGTTAAGATGGTAGTTAGGCAGGGGACTTTCACTCAGAGAGTAGTTAATGCATGGAATGGTTCTCCCTGTAAAGGTAGTGGCAGCAGAAAAAGTAGATAAGTTTAAATTAGAATTAGATCGGTACCTGGAAGTTATGGAGATAGAGGGGTATGGGGATGTTGATAGGACTTTTATGTAGTTTGAGTGTTGATGGGTGATTGGGTATGGAGTGCTGTTGGTGGGGGTCTTGTTAAGGGGGGTTGTGTGGTTGATGTGTGTTTTTAACCAAGCCCATGCCCCCTCTCCGAGGGGAAGAAATGACAAAAAAAAAACTATATATATAAAATATAAAATTACATCAACAAAAAAAAAGACAAAGTTTTTTTTTGTCCTTCATTAATTAAAATGATCTTGGGTTGGTGTGGTGTTCGTGCAGGTATGATGGGCTGAATGGCCTACACCTGTGTTGGATTTCCTTGTTGAAATCGTTGCGGCCTGTGCCAAGTCAGTACATGGTTGAGCAGGCCAAAAAACATGGCGGCTTCAGATCCCAGCAAAGTTACCTAGGAGACGCCTTAAGACCCCAAAGAGCGAGGTGGCCGAGGATCGCCTGATAAAGGATTTCATTAAATAAGGCCGTTAATTATCTTCAAAAGGGTTGCTTTGATTTCCCCAAACACATATATATATATATATCTTAGATCAATGTAAGCAATGTGGATTGAAAATGTAAAAGGAATGAAAAGAACAGAGATGAGAATGATATGATGGATGAATAGATTGTCTGTGAAAGAAGAAATTATGAGTTCAGAAATCAGGAAGAGATTAAAAATCAATACTCATGAATAATAACTGTGTGTGTGTGTGTGTGTGTTTTCCTGTTGGTGTCTGTGGTTTCTTCTTGTCCTCCATCTGTCCTTTCTCTCTTTTATTTTCTTTGTTTATGGTGGGGTGAATCTTGCAAATAGTTTTTGTGAGGTTCACTTGGCTGCACCTGGATGGGTTTAAGGGGAGAGAAGGAGCAGTCGAAACCCGGATCCTACCGAGGTTCCTCTTGATGGTTCCATATTTGTCTATTTGGGTTCATCCTAATACTCCAGTGCTGTATTTGATCAGTTATATGATTAGAAAGAGAAGACTTGGTTGGTATGGTCATGTGCAATGAAGGTCAGAAGATGAAGCTGAAAAGAAAGCCATAAAGCTTGTGGTAGAAGGAAGGAAGTCAATAGGACGTCCTAAAAAGACATGGATTGAAACTGTCAATCAAGTTGTGGAATGTTTGGTTATTCATGAAATTGATCCGTATGGAGGAATGCAATTATTCGACCAACTCGTTGAAAAAAAGGGGAAAATGGTCGTAAAATGTTTGTTGTCATCGTCATCCTCGTCAACACCATCCTGGAGCTTATTGTTTGGCCACTGAAATCAGGCATTCAGATTATCAACTGGGCATCATTCATCATGGAGGTTCTGATCCCTCGATCTCAGAACCTCTCTGAACTGTGCGTCTACAGTCTACAATGTTAGTTGTGTTTGAAGGTCGTCGATCCAAAAAGAAAGATTGACCGACTGAGACTGAGCCCAACTGACTCTGACTTCAAAGAGTTAACAGTTACTGTAAATCCTTAAGATGGATGTTATATTAAAATCAGACTTTGAAAGGTTCAGGCTTTGACACGTGTTTCATGTTGAGAGATTCCCTTTTATAAAAGATAAAGGTTTATAACAATCACTAGATCACTAAAGTACATCGTCATGCAAAGTATTTTTGCTGTTCCTCTGTTGATGGATTGAATAAGGATGCATATGATATATATGAGTGGTGTATATGTGACATATGGGAGAAAAAAAATCTACCTGGTTCCAAAGCAAACGTGCCACTCATCATTTTTCTTCTTTGTCATCATTTGGGACTGGAATGCAAATAAGAATGAGACACAAAACGCTTGTTTGCAGGAGCTCCAGACAAACAGCCAAAACTGCAAACTTAATATGAATATTTGAGAAATAGATAAAGATATATTTGTGTTCAAAAGGTCCCTTGGTCCTGCCCACTCGATCCAGCTGGCAAATCTGCTTACTTTGTTCATAAACAAGCGTATCGCTTCATCCGTTCATATTTCCATCTACTCCCATCTTCACCTCTCTCTTCCACAAACCATTTTTTTTTGACTGCTCAAATATCTTCACCGTCAATACCAGCACAATCCTCAGAATCAAAACTCGAGGACTCACAAGATAGATGAGCACAAACACACTCGCAATCTGCCGAGCTCAGAACCATGTTCCTGGTGTGAAAATTATATGCTTGGATAGTGCTGGGAGAGAGGGGGTATCGAGACATAACAGATACACCATATTCCTGCTCGTGGTGTCATTGATGCTGCAGCAGTAGGGTGGCACCAAGGTACATTTTTAACACAAATATCCTGTTATTGTTTGGAACTATTTGACCGATAAAGGCAAATATTTATGATGAAGGTCATAGGTGGTACAACTACCACTCTGCAATTGTTCCGTCCATTCAAATGTCACAGCTCAAGTGTGTGACTACGAGGGTCAGCTCCAAGGTTATGTCGCTCAGATTAATAAGAAATGGGTGCTTTCCTTGGATTTTCAGTATCTTTTTGCCTTCTGTATACTTGCAGGCTCGGTTGTTGTATTTGCAAGAAAATATTTATATTGATAAATGTCTTGAGGTTGGTGTGAACTCTCTGTTTTCGGAAATACAATGATTTTACTTCTCCCGTTTCATCTCCATGCCGGAAATGCAATGCGATTGGTGCATTAATTTTTTTGGCGAGAACAGGTGCTGTTCATTGGTCATCCATTGACTGTTCCCGCAGGCCTCGCATCATAGGCGAAGTGATCGTAGACGGAGGAAGGTTCTCATCCAAATTAGACTCGGTTTGAAGTTATCCATTTGATACATAGTCCGTTAAAAGGTTAATGAAACAAGCAATGAAGCACCAGTGTGCAGCAATGTCTGCTGGCTTGTCACCTTGACTCCAGCATTTCATTTTCGGCGGTGTCATCATTTTGTCTGGTTAGCTTTCCCACAATGTTAGTTGTGGCCAGCTTTTTCCTTTTGCCTCTCTGTTAACCATATGCTTGTTCTTACTCACCACTGTGCAAGACCTTGCTGTGAAGATGCGCCAGGTAAGAGTTTAAACTGTGCGCCTCTGGGGATAATCCGTCACACGTGATTTCAGATCTGCGTCGTTCAGACACGTAATCAATTTAGCGGCCCATCAGGTGATGTATTCCATTTTATTTTGTGTAATAGTGATTGGAGGAATGTCATACATCCTCTTCAATTTGCCTTTTGGTGTTTAATGTGCAATTCTCCTGTCAGATTGCTCTTTCTGAATGAGATTATTAAGTCATCTGTTCTGGCATGTTGAAAAGTTTTTCAATCAAATTCTTTCAAATTCGCCTCATTTCCACACGGAAGTCTCGGTTTTTGTCTCGTACAATGGATTTAACAAAAATCCCGTTACATTCATCTGTGGGATTTGTGGTTTTGTTTACACTTGGCTGTTTAATGAGGTCGACTGGTAATAATGAACGCATGCATTCTTCGACTCACGGGAGACCTCTTGATCACCGCACTCCACTGACTCCCGTGACCACAATAATACCCAAAGGGGGTATTTACATGCATATTATGAATACCTTGGGCAAAAGATGCAGATTGGGAAAATAAAATTGAGGAAAGAAACTAATCGTGTTGGGGATAGGGACGAAATGGAGGGAGAGGAGACGAGTGCAACAACTGAATCTTTTTTTGCGTCCATGTTACGTCAATAACCAAAATGTATTTTCTTCAGGGATTGACTGAATACCACAACGTCTGATAACTTTCTCTTCCTGACCCCATGTGTTGTACAGTGAAGTTGTACAATGTTGTAATGTTCCATCCATCCATTGGGACCATACTCTGTTCACAGCATTGGTGCTGCCGAAGCAGTCTCCTTGGCTATTGGGCACAATCCTAGACAGGTCGCCACTCCGACACAGGATACCAGCAAGCTGGCACTCATTTTGCTGACCTCAGAAGGATGACAGGCAGAATCAACCCCACCTGGTATTAATTCAACAGCCGAGTGGGGATTTGAACTCAGGATCCAAGGATCCCAAGCCCACCACCCTAACCATTAAGCCAACACCAGGCATAGTTGCTATTGATGTGCTATTTTTTTTTACCATATAACATAATGAAAAGGAGTACATGTGAATGTTCAGTGGAGTCGTAAAGAAAACTGAAGACATTTTTGTTGGACATTAACATCAGAATCAGCAAGTAGCAATCCTTCTGCAATGTGAGCAAATCCATGTCCTTGATCGACTTTTACCTTCTACACTGTTTAATTCACCATTTTTAGTAACTGTGTTACTTTAGGGAATGGTATTTTCACAGCAATACTCATATAGGGAAATAAAAGAACATGCACATCGTTTTTAGTTCGCCTGTTCGAAGAACAGAGAGCTATAGCGATACCCCCGGCGTGAGCGGAAATGTTAAAGGTTTTGGTGCAAGTTATTTCCTTTCTAATGTTTTTATCTACCACACTATTTGTACTGATTACAATATACAAATACATATATTGCTTTAAAATTATTTGGATCAGACTTCACTGCAATGCTTTTAAAAAAATATTATTAACGAGTCTTTTAAAAACGATAAATGTATAAACAGGCGAGCATTGGGTGGCTTTGACACCAACTCTGGTTAATAAATCTGTTTCTCACAATTTGAATTGTTTATTCAACAACGGCAATTCCTCAAGCATTTTAGAAGTACGAGTATAAAAGCCCATCAAAAATGACTGGTTGGAGTTATTTTACTCGAAATATTCAAGGAGACTGGATCAAGATATGATGTTTTGGAGGGGAAAAAAAATGTTATTTTAAAACACGATATGTACAGGGTGGCCATAAAGTCTGGAAACATAGATGAATATACATTATAAATGGTTTATTGACTTAACATTACAATACATGATATGTTCAATGACATGACATGTTCAATGTGTTGTCCTTCATGAGAAATGCACAGTTCAATGCGCCGTGCAAAATTGCAATGGACGCGCGGTGCATTAATGCAGCATTCCTATCAATCCCTGCACATGCATCCGTGATGTGTTGCCTCAGATGATTCGTGTCTCTGATTTTCACTGAATAAACCTGCACCTCCAGCATAACCCAGAATAAGTAATCAAGGGGGTTCAGATCTGGCGAGCTTGCAGCCCACTCCACAGGGCCACGTCGACCGATCCAGTTTGGGAAATTATCATCCAACTATTCCCTCATCATTCTGGCGTAATGGGGTGGTGCGCCATCCTATATTATCTATGTTTCCAGACATTATGGCCACACTATTACAAATGTGCTTCTGTTTTCTTTATCTTCTAGGACGTTTCATTTTGAGGACAGCCTTGTGAGCGTGCCAAAGTCGGAAGTGTCGGCCTAGCGTCAGGTGTGCTTCTATCGTCTTTATTTATTGGACATCCTACAGATGTAAATGAACACTCGTTTTACTCTGTGCACATTCCACATCATGTGCAGCGAATTTCACCTCCTTGTGCCTTTTATTTATTATTATTATTATTATATATATATATTTTTTTTAAACGCTTTTGCACACGGCCCTTGAGGCTCAGTTTGCAAGTTACCATCTACAATTCCAATAGAAGAGACATAATTACTCTTCTTTTTGGTCTTCAGGGTCCTTGGAATATTTGGGTCCTCTGGATCCTTGGGGTCTTTTTTACCGTCGTGAACACACAATCGTGTTTAAAAGATTGTCCTTTAAAACCAGACTCAAATCGTCCTTATGAAGGGGACAGACAAATACACAAATACAAACAGTTTGTTTTTTATATGTAACTATAGAAAGAGAAATCAGAGATTGCAGACCTTCACAAGGACTCTTTTGTGTGTGTGTTTTTTTTTGTGTGGAGTATAATTGGGCTGATTTGAACTCTACCGATAATCTTGATGTAATGGTAGAAACTTTACTTAGTACCCTTATGATGCAATACAAACGATGCTTTCATGAGATAGTGATTAAGCAGAAACCTCGGGACAAACCATGGTTCAATGATCGTGGTGATTTTGATCGATACCATCAACTAAGGAACATAGTCCAGCATAATATTAAATAAAGCTAAGTCAGGTTACTTTCAGAACAACGTTGAACACTTAAAAGATCAGAGCCTGGAAAATGGCACAGGTAGATCAGATTATTGACCGGAATGAAGAAGCTGTCCTATAATCGTGCTTTTGCTGATCAATCTCCTCATCAGCTAGCCAATGATCTTAACATGCATTTTTCACGCATCTGTACTACGTTACTTCTGCTGGACCCAACAACTCTTACGGTGTATCATCCAGCATCTGCACCTCCTCCGCCAATCCAGCAGCACGTGGTTACTTTCATCTTAGACATCTCAACACATCCAAGGCACCTCATCCCAGTGTGGTACCTACTAGTCTTCTCAAAAAGTTTGCACTAGAAATCTCAGGCCCTGTTACAAAGATATTTAACAAATGCAGAATAGTTACTTCCCTGCTAAATGGAAGTGTGCCTCAGTATGTACAGTACGTGTGATTCCTAAGACTCCTCGGATTACTGAATATGATCAGCTTCGCCCCATCTCAATTACGTTTGTTTTATCTCGGGTGTTTGAAAGTTTTCACGCTGACTGGTTGATGGTTGATTTTAAACCTCACATTGATCCTGCACAGTATGGAAACATGAAAGGAAGCTCTATCAACCACTATTTATACCACATATTCGATGTTATACAGAGACATGACAGAAGTAAATAGACAGCTTAAATTTCTTCATTTCATCTGTATAATGCAGTTTTACTCAGTGATTTGCACTAATATTCGACTATTTATTTGCAGAAACGAGTTCCTGGGTCTTTTATGACAATTACCTCTGCCTCAAACCCAGGGAGCACACAAACTTTCCGATTTTCAAAGAGGATGAATTGGTGTCCAATCAGAAGGTGGAGTCAGCCAGCGTCAGATCACTCGGAACCTTGGCATTCCACTTTCTACAGTCAATTGGGTGATTGTGCAATTCACCAGCGAAGGCAAGTTATCCACATCTTCCCTTCTGGTCGATCTGGGCCCTCAGAAGGTGTCTTCGAGCTGTCAAGCCCAGCAACATTGAGAAAACTCCCCGTTGCAAGGCAGCAGATGTTGCAGAGGAGGTTCAAGTTAGCTCAAGAACTGCTGTGTGGTACCTTCAGCAACCTGGCTACTATGGGAGAGCAGCTCGGAGAAAACCTCTTCTTTGACCAGCCAACATTCAAGGGAGACAGAAGTGTGCTGATGAGATGGCCGCCAGACCCTTGGAGTTTTGGCAAACTGTCATTTTTCAGATGAGTCCCGATTTACTGAATTTTCTGACAGTGGATGTGTATGGGTCTGGAGACTTCCCAGTCAAGAGTTCTCTTTGAACCGATTGTAGCAATTTGTCAAACACGGTGGTTTTGCAGTGATGGTGTGGGAAGAAATCTGGAGCACTGGTCGGTCAGAGGTTGTGGAGTGTGTTGGCACCATCAACTCTACAATATAAATTTCTATCTTTGAGGATGGACGTCTCCCTGTATCTTCCACTGGTCAGATGGTCAAAAACAACACTCTGTTCATGGAAGATGGAACTCCATGCCACACTGCAAAAAAGACCAAAGAATGGCAGGACAGAAATGAGATCAAGTGACTTCCATGGCCAAGTCAGTCTCTTGAGATGAATCCCATTGAACACTTCTGGGCCATATTGGATCAAGCTGTGCGGAAAAAGTCCAGGAAACCAACATCACGGGCAGAATTCCTCAACCCTTTGCGTGAAGCCTGGGCAGAAATCCCATGAGAAAATTTCAGAACTCGTTGGTTCTCTGCCTGAAAGAATAAAAGCATTGAAATCTGCAAATAGCAAGTCTACCAAATACTAGTGCATGTATTAAAATGAATCAAATGTTCTTCAAATGTTCAACAAATAAATTCTTTAAAAATCATGGTGTCTATTTACTTCTGTCATGTCTCTGTACATCGAAATCTTGACGAACGAGGGCATGATACAAACATCTGCACTGTCATCTTTACGAAGGCCTTCAACCTCGTTTGCCACTCCAAGGTCATTGAAAAGCTCATTCAGTTTGGTGTTGATGTTTCCATTCTACCTCCAGTGTGCAGTCTATGTGTATGTCCTACAAATATACACAGTGATTGGTGTTGCCTTAATGATGTTAGACCAAAGCCAGAACAATGTTAGATCGTGCAAATATCTTTCCTCAACGAATGTCCCACCCCAATTTAACATTTTCATTGATAACATCTCTCTTAAAAAAGTTCAATCGTTCACTCTCCTTGGTGTTATCATCCAATCAGACCTGGAGTGGAATAGTCAAGTCCAGCAGATGGTATCTTGTGCTGCATGATAACTCTACGTTGTGTATTTTGAAGAAATTGTGTCTGAGTGCCCCTGATCTTGTCGAAATATACAAAGTGTTCATCCACCCTTTGCTGGAGTTTGGTGTGTCCGTGTGGGGTGATGGCATCACAAGGGCTCAGAGTGATGAGATTGAACGATTCTAGAAGCATGCGCTAAATTTTATTGCGTACCAATCTATTCAGTCCTACACTCAGTAACTTCATCATTTTGTTATCCTCGCCGTAGGAGAGGGTATTGTGTTTGGGTGCGTTTGTTACTTACGAAATCTAAAGATTTCGTAAGTATATTGATCAGTTCCGTTTCTGTTTGTTTGTTTGTGTGTTTGTTTGTTTGTAGGCACGATAACTCGAGAACGGAAGAAGCTACCAATGTCAAATTACACCACGTGATTCAGGAGGGTGATGGCTAGTGCTGATTAGATTTTGGTCAAAATCGGTCAAAGGTCATGATCACAGTGAGGTCAAACATTCGATTTTTGATGGTTTGGTACAGAATCATCGTAGAAACTTCTGGTTTGCGTCGCTACCTTCTCTAGAGACAGCTTTTATTAGACAAGGTCAGAGGTCAAGTTGACGATTTCGTAAGTACCAGTCTATGACTGTAAGTACCAGTACCAGTCTTTTTCTGTCCGCACAGAACATTCGTGCTTTTCTCCGCAACTGCTTGTCGGATTGAGACGAAATTTTCACTATAGGTGCGACTACTCATGTAGAATGTTTTAATCATAATTATAACGTCATAGGTCACGTGGTGCGGCAGCCATTTTGGTAAAATGGAAAACTTTGGACCTCGATCCCTGAAAGTGCACCACAGAAAAAATTGAAACTTGGCACACGGCAAGTACTCCGCATGGGAAAGAAGTGTGATTTTTATGACATCATAGGTGCCTTCATTATGAAGTCATAATTGCATATGTCGAGTAGAACGCTACACCTGATCCGTTTGAAAAATTTTGAGGGTAATCTATGGATGTTGCACTGACGGTTTTTCAGATAAAAATTGATAATTTTACAAGTTTTACCTTGAGTTGACCTTTGACCTTTTGATCTCAAAAATAGTTGGTTTCCCAATTCAGTGACACAATATGCAAATTTTGTTCAATTTTCTAGACAATCGGGTGAAAAATGACGATTTTAGAAACTTGAACTCAAGATGACCTATGACTTTTGAACTCAATCAATAGGCTTCTCAGTTGAGACTACCTCTACAACTTGGGAAAGTTTCATGACGATCGGTGTGGAATTGTGACCTTTAGGCCAATAAAAAAACAGACAGACAGATAGACAGACAAACAGACAGAATAACTAAATTTACTGACCAATATATTTGAAAAATCGTCGATTTTGCGAGTACCAAACAGACAGAAAGGGGTGAAAACATAACCTCCTTCACCTTCAGTGGCGAAGGTAAAAAATGACCAAGATCGAGAACACTACACCAATGAATTAAAAATAGATGGCGGGACTGAGCAAGAAGGACAAGTGTAGATTCTGCAAGACAAAAACCGAAAGGACTAATCACCTTCTTTCGGGATGCAAAACACTTTATCAGAACAACTTTACACACAATGGCACAACAAAGTATGCAAAGTGATTCATTGGCATATCTGCGAAAATTTCAACATTCCAGTTCCATAAAGCTCATGGAAACACGAACCAAGGCCAATCATTGAAAATAAGGACGTCATGATGACGTACGACATGATGATCCCATCGAGCATGAACATAGAAAAGGAAGCCTTGCGCCCAGACATTGTTCTCGGGAACAAAAAGGAAAAGACAGCTTTGCTCATTGAGATATCAATACCCAGCGATTTTGGCTTAAATAATGCAGAAAAAAACACCAAATACCAGGACCTCAAAAATGAGATCAAGAGATCTTGGAAGTTGAACAGCATAAAAATTGCACCACCAGTGATAATTGGAGCAACAGGAATAATAAAGAGCAACCTCAATGAGATTTTGAAAACCATCCAATGGAATATTACCACAAACAAACTACAATTGGAGGCAGTCCGGGGTTCGGTGATCTTCCTGAAAAGGACCCATGGAACAAAACTCTGAGAAAAACAAAGTTAAACAGCTTGGTCCATGAACTGTAATCCCTTACCGAAGTGAAAGTGGATACTTTGAGGCCAGGGAGGACTTCGTTCCACATCCTCAAACCCGTAAATGGAGATAACAACCAACGAGACACACACACACACACACAAACACACGCACACAAACATACACACACAAACACACACATACAAACACACCCACACAAATACACACACAAACACACCTACACAAACACACACATACAAACACACCCACACAAACACACACACAAACATGCACACGCACACACACACACACACACACACACACACACACACACACACACACACACACACAAAATCATACAAACACACACACAAACACTTTTGAAATTATACATAATATCAGTAATTAGTGAACGATTTTTTGTTTATTTTTGCAAACAGGATGCAGCAGACTAACAAAATGATTGATATTTTTGTTCCTCCTCAGCTCCCCTTCCTCCACCCCGTTTTCTTTGCCGAACCCAACTTTCTCCATACATTTCACCCCATTGTTTCTGTCCCTTCACCCCCACATCAACCCTCTCATTTCTCCTCTCTCCTTTCCTCTTCATATAAATCTTGTCGGAATTTCCTATTCTCCTCTCCCTCCATCACATTTTGATGCCGATTGACAGTGAATGGTTTTGTCCGCTTGCCTTTCAAACTCTTTTTTTTATTACTTCAATTCAGACGAATATCATTGACATCACGTGTATATGATACGTGATGATACGATCACGTGTAATTGAGATCAAACTTGTATGATGATAATAATTGATGTCAATAATTTACAGGTGGTATTTTTTGTTCGTTTTGGTTGGCAAATGACAGTTAAAAACTGGATCAAAAACTGATATTATTCAATTCCATGTGCTCCAAATAATATCAGATTATGGTCTCATTTGAAAAAATTTAAGAAATGAGAACGAGCCCTCCGGTTCATCCTGCCACCCTCATTGCTCTAGATCCACGGATACTTCCAAACGGTTTCAATCCAAAGCTCTGTGGGGTTTAAGCATAGCCCAAGTGTGCACATGACATATGTTTGAGGCACGTTTTTGACAGCTTTTGATATAATAGGAACAGGAAGGATATGAGAAAATAATGCCGTGTCAGCACAGCTCTCGGCCTCAGGAGCCTTTCTGTCAGAATCTGGCACTCTTGTCTGTCGCGGAAACTTCATTGCTAACCTTTGCTCAATAAAGTATATATTAGCCGATTTATGCAAGTCAGCACTCAATTTGTGATACAAGGAAGGCAACACGGTTGGTATCAATCATTGCTAGGCTGTGGTACAAGAGAGAGTCAAAATGTTTTTCTCTTTTAAAAATGTGTCAGAGCTAACAGTTCTATCTCTCTCCCTCTCCCTCTCCCTCTTCCTCTCCCTCTCCCTCTCCCTCTCACACACACTCTCCCTCTCTCACACATTAACTAGGCCACTCTTCCGCCGTCTCACTCTCACCACATCACTCTCGGCTCTCCCTTCCTCTCACACACACTCTCGCCTCCCTCCTCACACACCACTCTCCCCCTCCCTCCACAAATCTCCCCCACTCTCCCCCACTCCCCTCTCCTCATCACACACTACTCCCTCCTTCTCCTCTCACAACACTCCCCTCTCTCCGTCCGTCTCCCATCGACCGTGTATCTGGCCAAACGTGGGTGACACTCGGTTGGTTCACCTCTATCCCCTCTCACACACACTCACTCCCTTCTCCTTACGACACACTCTCCCTCTCTCACACACTTCTCCGCTCGTCACCACCGCAGTCCACCTCTCACACAACCACTTCTCCTTCCCTCTCACACACACTCTCCTCTCCCTCTCACAACCTTATTACACTCTCCTCTCTCTCTCTCACAACACTCCCTCCCTCTCCTCACATCTTCCACACACACTCTCCCTCTCCCTCTACACACACACTCTCCTCTCCCTCACACACACACCACACACTCTCCTCTCCCTTCCATCATCACCACACACACTCTCCCTCTCTATCACCAACACACACTCCTCGTCTACGACACCACACTCTCCCCTCTCACAGACAACAGAGCTTACGCGTCAGCGTTGCAACTCCTCCTCTCACACACACTCTACTCTTACTCCCTCTCAACAGACACATCTCCAACTCTCGCCTCTCACACACACTCATCCTCTCCGTCTGCCTTCCTCTCAGCATCACACACACAACACCAACACACACTCTCTCCCTGTCACTCACACACATCGTTGACCCTCTCATTCTCACTCTCTCCCTCTCAGACATTTCAATTCGGTTCTTTCTATTTTTGTGGTTAAGTTTTTTTTTGTTTTACTGGCACAGCTTTCATTTCCTACCCTCTGTCAGCTTGCTCTTTCTTGAGCCTCGATATTATAAAGAAAAGGGAACACGTGAGATTCATCCGTGAATTCTCAATCATGGAATGTTACATGGCAGATGACTATTTCGAAGATAAACTTAGTTTGACGACTTTATGGTTTGAAATGCACTCATTTTTATTTTAAGCACAGTCTTTAGTAATGGCATTGTTAAAGTGATTGTGCATTGACAGCTTCTCCCTTGCCTTTTCTTGGAAAAAAAAAAAAATGGGGAGGGGGGGGGGGTTGAGGGAAGGGGCTAACTGAATGGAGTACTTCTCTCCCCTATGTTAGAGCTGCACCCCAGCATAATATGTCTCTTCTTGTTCTGTGGAATTGGAAAGTATCATATTATTGGAACTTCTCATGATGAGGCCAAATCACAAGGTGGGTTGATCTCACATCGCAAGCTGGTCGGTGGTCTTTGTTTTTTTTAAACTCTTTTTTCCAATATTGCTGCCTCTGCTCTATGAGTCCTCCAACCCCCCCCCCCCCCCACAACCCCCCATCCACTCCAGGATACACAGCTTCTTCCAGTAACCCCCTCCTGGTTAGATGTCCAAAATCCAGGCTGACTGCACACCTCAACTCCTTTGTTTCTTGCTTTTCCCATCTATTGAACCACCTTCCAGAGGCTGTTCTGTCACACTCTCGAGGTACGAGAAAAACTAGGAGAGAAACCAATATTGCTCATTAGCATAGCAAAGACAAAATTAGCTTTGTTTGGACATGTAACAAGAGGATCCTGTGTCAACATGTTTGTTGACATCATCGAAGGCAACATTCAAGGAAAACCGGGAAGACCAAGAAGAATGTGGATGGATGATATAAAGAAATGGTATGACATCATCGAATGTGGGCAACTGAAAATGAAGCAGAAAACAGAGAAGAATGGAGATCTTTGATGACCAAACTTCGCATCGAAGACACTACTTGAAAATAAAAAGAAAGAAACAGTCTTCATATAAATATGATTCTTACCTTCATGTCGGTGCAATCGTCTTTCCCTTAGGTTAACGTAAATATCCACAATGTCCTCTGGAATCAGATTCACAGTTAAATCACCTTGTATATGAAGAAGAGCCAGTGAAGAAAATCTTTCCTCTCACATGGTTGAGCGCGACCGGTTTCTAATCCATCTCGTTGCAGAAACTTCGTTCCGAAGTGGCCGTCAACTGGCAATGTGAGAGCTAACTGAATGAGTTTGTAATCGGTTGGGTACATTCTTTGAGACATTTCTTTTTGAAGTCTCTGAAGGGTAACAACAGATTCCGTCCTGGTAAAAAGGTCCATTTCAGCAGCTGCAAGTTGAGGATTTTTTTTGAGTGATTCTGCATATTTCTGCAAGAGTGGATATAGATGAATGCCATTTTTGGTGACATCTTAACATTGAGTCACACTCTTCAGCAATTCCCATTTATTCCTTTGAGAATCATCTCTCCAACTGTAGTTGTGGCATCCAAAACAGGAATGTACAACTGGTGATGCCACCGGTGTTTTTGAGGTTCGGTTACAGTTGCAGGTATTTCATGTGCATTTGTTGCCTCTTCTACTTGCTCTCTTTGACCCAAAGTTGTGAGCATGTGGAGCCCGTAAGAGATGCCGAGAGTTTCAATGCTCTTTTTCTTTTTGGTGAGTGACATGTCTTCGCCTGGCACCGCAATGTCATGGTATTCACAAAATTCTGTAATTTCTTTTGACATTTCATTCCAGCCTTCTTCACTTCTGAGTTTTTCAAAGTACACTTTCATTTCCTCAACAGTAATGGCAGCGTTTGCAAGCTTGGTCTCGACGCTTTGAAATCCTTTGTAAGCAACATGAATGACTTTCAATGTATTCTGAAAGATAATCAAGCAGGCAATGAATGAAACTACAGTCATGAGATGGAAAAGGTCGTGTGCTTCCATTGACCACTTTTCACCTTGTTTACTTAGATCTCTGAAACACCGCATGATGACAGTGCAATCTGTTTTTGCTGCAAACACACTTCTCCACTTCCATGCTCAATGTGTATCACTGGGCTGCACAATCTCTTTTTGCGCTCGATCCAAAGCTCTCTGCATGTCGATAAACATCGGGTGATTGTTTGGCTCTGCAAACACTGAATACAATTTTTCCGCTTCCTTTTCCACAAACGTTGAGCCCACAGCACTGTGCCTCACTTTGCAACACTCCTCAAGGAGGAGGTTGAGTTTGTGTGCCAAACAATGTACGTACACTGCAAATGGATGGTCATCTTTCTTTCTCTACTGAACTAGTCACGTGTCCTGAAATAACCGCAGCACCATCATAAGATTGGGAAACTATCGGCACAATCGGCAATCCATTTGTCTCCAAAGCTTTCGTTAGGGCAGTATAATGCATTCTGCATTTTAGGAAGATGAGCAATTGACAAAGCACAGGAACCTTTCTCTGATCTTGAGGTTTTCTGTGTATCTGACACAAACTGAAAGCTTCTCTGTCTTAAACGATCTGGTCTCATCTGCCATTGCAGCAAAAACCCGGTCTTATTCACTGCCTGTGCAATTTCTTTGCAAACTAAATATGCTCAGATCTGTAGGGTTAGGGTTGGCCTGCGTTTTCTTGAAAGTTTCATCATACTTTAAAAATAAGTCACAAATTTTTACAAAATTCCCTTTCATTTTATCTTCCTTTCCCTCATCATCCCCACAAAAATGGTAAACCAAGCTTTGAAAGTAACTTGACAATGGCACAAACCTTTGCAAGGTAATCCCTGTTTCTCTGAAGTGCTCTTGTGACTTTCCAAAAAGATTTCCTTCCAATTCTGCGCAGCTGTTTTGAGAAATGAATCCTCAGCTGAGCTTGTTTCTGAGTGTAAGTGATAGCAGGGAAAGCAGAACACAACATGTTGAACAGATGATTCAACCCAAGGGGATTTGTTGAAGCAGAAAATTGAAAAAGAGCGACTGTTTTTCCCAAATATTCTCTTTGTAAAATCAGATGTTGTTGATTAGGCCCAATGCTTTTTCACCAAGATCTGGAGGAACATTTACACTTCTCACATCATTCTCAGTTGGCCCAGACTCAGTGGTGTAATGGTTGAGCATCTGCTCTGGGTCTTGCAGGTCGGTGATAACAAAAAGTTTAAATATGGTACGTGCTGTTTCCTTGTTTGACACTGGGCATTTAAAAGAATAGAGCACGGACAATCCCCGTCGGTTGGCATCCATTGGAAGGAGGAAATTCCTCCTGAGGAAATGCCCCATTGAGTGTGGTGAGAAAAGTGGTGTCATTGTTGTGAGGTCGCTGGTACCAGGAAGTGACGGAGTTTTCCATGGAGTTTTCCAGGAAGTGACGGCACTTCCCCCAAACTCAGTGACTGTCTCGTCAGTATGTCCATGTGTGTGTGAGTGGCAGCTCCATTACGAGCCTCAGAAATTGTATTAAAAAACAGGATGTTTGCAGAGAGAACCCTTCCTGAATGCATCCAAAGATTCAAGATCGTCTTGCTGTACTTATGATGATACAGCGTCGACAGCCGAGGGAGATGGTGGGGGCTGAGCCTGACCTGGGGTCGTTATAATCTCCTGCTGTGAATCATCCGCCGGCGGTTCAAAAGTCGCTTTCACAAAAAACTTCCGAATGTCCATTTTATCTTTTCTTCATATAGTCATGGACATCAGTCCCGTTTACTCTCATGTCGTGTGCTGCAGCTGTTAATCACATTTGAAAAAGGATGCAGCCAATCGCATGACTCAATGCAAATACCGCGATATCTGCTGTGACTGTGGTGTGGAAATCAACACAGTTGGCTTCCGTTTCACTTTGCCACTCATGTTAGAATTTGTGGATGCATTTTTATTTAGTTTTGTTTAATCTTAATTGGAAACTAAAACACATTCAAAATGCTAAGCCCGTCCACATCCGCTTTGAACTTGAACTAAACGTAATGAAAACAACAGGTACAACAAAAAATGCCAATTTTATGAATTAGTGTTGTCCGTATTCTCATAATAAAGGTTTGTTGAAAGTTTTATGACAAAAGTCCAAATGATAAACTAGAAAGTATCCCAAAATACAAGCGGACAAAATAAACAAACACACAAAAAATGTAATGAATCCAGACCCAGCTATCATGACATCGGCAGCTGATTTGCACCATGATGATGTTGCTGCATCATTTTCACTTCTGGGTTTGTTCCATCGTCACCGCATGGAAGACGCTTTACCATGTCCCCTCTCGAGGACGTAGCATGCAGGGCGGCTGTGCCCGAGCAGGCATCTCGCTTGACGAGCCAATCCAAGCCATGTGGCCCGAATCTCTCCAAGTTCATTACCGAGGCTGTGACCGATCTGCGGAGGGAGGAAGCCAGTGTGATAACTGAGGCCCAGGAGGAAGAGCAGCCGAGCAGGTGGAACTCACGCAGAGCTCGAAGTGAGCTGGCCATCAGGATTAACGACGTGCTCCTGGTGCTGGAGCGGTACACACTCGGTCTCGTGTTCATGTGCTGGGGTGCACAGTTCCGGGTTCTGAGCCGGAAGTTCCTGCTATTCTGCATCTACACGTCTGTTTCTGTGGCCTGTTTGTAAGGCCTCTGTGCACGGATCACAGCAGTGATTCCTCTGCACTCTGTGCTCACCCTAGGCATTCACAGGTACTGCTCGATATTAGCGGGCACGGTGCAGACGATCTCGTCACTGACGCCGGTGCTCCGTCTGCCCTGGTTGAGCGAGCTTTGAGCCGTGGAGACTGAGCTTGGTCGCTTTTTCTTGTAATTTAAAATGTCTCTATTTCTGGCTAATTTGCATTTTTATTCGATACATAAGTTTTATTGCACATACCAGGCATAGTGGCGTGCGCCTGTAATCCGGCTACTCAGAGGTTTGGGTTGGAGGATCGCTTGAGGACGGTAGCTCTGCGCTGGGCCGCGCTATGAGAGGGTGTAGGGCAGCCCGGAATCGTGGCGAAACCCAATTCTTATCCCTGTGTCGTAAGAGGCGACCAGGGTTGCGTCAGGAAGGGCATCCGGCGTAAAACCTATGCGAAATCAGTATGCAGATCATAACGGATGATCCGCTGTGGCGACCCCTAACGGGAGCAGCCGAAAGACGAACAACAACAACATAAATTTTATAGCACAACATAATATTTATGTAATTTTATATGATTATTATTTCTACATACGTATACATTTGTAAGTTTGTTTTATGATTGTAAATTTGACAAATATCAGTTTTTGGACTGCCTTGTCCAGTGTTTGAAGTTCTCAATGAAACAAAATGATTGATTGATTTGAAGTGATGAAAAAAACCCAGCCTTCTCAAGCTGACGTGTGGCGGACAGGCTAATCGGGGTTATATGTACTCACTGGCATGACCCTTTGACATTTTGACCCAAATTATGAATTTTTCTTCTCCATGTTCTCATAATAAATATTTGTTGAAAATTGGATGACAAAACCTCAAATGGTAAAAACGTTCTGGCTTTTGGGTTGGACACACACAACACACACACACACACACACACACCACACACACACACACACACACACACACACACACACACACACACACACACACAGTGGCCTGGAAAAGTGTTCATCCCCTTCCAAAGTTTTCACGTTTTGATGTCACCTGAGCTTATTTCATGATTCTTTAAATCAAACTTAATATATCGAGTCTTCACAAACTACTCCAAAGTGATAAAGCTAATAAATTCAGATAAAATGTGAATGTTAGATTAAAGAAGAAATCAGATGATTCTCATTTGCGGAAGTATTCAAACCCTTTACCGAATTAACCCAAAATCACTTCAGGAGTAAATTATTTGTTTGAAAGGTAAAAAAAATAAGTGTAATAGGTTTCACCTGTTTGTAATCAGTGGTTTAACTTAAAAATTAAGATCCCCCACTTATCTAATCAAAATAAAGACAATTACTGCATTGTGGTCCCAAAAGGAGCCAGACATACAATACACACACACACAACACACAACACACACACAACACACACACACACACACACACACACACACACAACACACACACACACACAACTGGTAAGTACTCACAAAAGTTATTTTATTTGAAGTTATAACCTTAACATATAAACAATTGACTGATTTCCCAACTGCCCAGATCATCAACTGGGCAACATTTATCATAAATTGTTCGATCCTTTCAACCCAGAACCTCTCCAAACGGCGGGTCCACAACCCCGGTCGCAGGTCCACATCAGTAGATTACTCAACATCAATGGACCCACAACCTCAAAGTTGTTTCCAGTCAGTCAGTCAACACAGCAATGTAATATCCTTATACAAACTTATTTAATTATTACTTTTATTTAGAGTATGACTACATATTAATAACTTTAATCATTCACCACTTTATATGATAATATATTTAGCGGTAAACACTTTACCTTGCGGACATGTCCACAACACAGCACCTTCGTCTAACCATGGACTCAAACTGTCATTCAAATATTCAGTGTCATTAACAACCGATTTTAACATGCTGCACTGCGTATCCCAGGAACCACCAACAAATTATTGTAATACTTATTTATTATGTGTTTTTTTAAATATTACTTATTTATTTACATATTTATTTATTTATGTGTTTGTTTTTTTATTTATTTATGTATTTATTTATTATCCAAACACCTTTTATATAATACATATATACATATATAAATATATATTTAACCAATATTATTGAAGAGCAAACCTCACTAAAATAATTAATTCATGATTATTATATCAAATGCAATGCAACAGGAACTTGTTTACATGAAAACCAACAAATCTTCAATAAAAGGTGACGATGGAGTCTAAAGACATTCTCACAAGACCTGATCAAACAATCAGCCAAATATCCCGTTTAACATGATGGAAAAAACCTTCTCAGCACGTTCCACAAAATCATCCTTCACTGAACAAATTCTAAAAAATCTGAGTATCTGAGATGAAAAGACATTGTAACTCATTTTAATTGGTACATTGCTTCCTGGAAAGGTGTACAAGATTACCTGGACACTGAAATCATCAACTTTATGATATACACTTGTACTAAAACCATTCTGTCCAACTGTAACCAACACATCCCTATATGCAGCAACTGTACAATCATTACAACTACTGTTTACAATCAGGCTGTCTGGATAAATTTTGTGAAGCTGCCTATCAAAAAAATTATAGTTAACCACACAGATATCATCAATATAACGACATGTATGAGATAATATTTTAACTAATCCTAAATTTTCTCCTTCATCAGTTTCTCCATAAATGAAAATTCACAGAAAATAAGAAAAATGTCCCCTAGTAAGGGGCTGCAATTCCCACCCATGGGGATACCCTTAACCTGTTGAAACATTATCCCATAAAAAGATACAAAAGTAATTAATAAAATAAAATTAACAGCATCCTTAAACTTCTGCTTATCAAAACAATGAAAACTTGAGTATTCATTTTTAGAAAAGAATGCTCTATCAAACCTGACACATAAAATCAAATTTTAAGAGTTAAAAACCTTGTCGATCACTTTGAAGAGTGAATCCCTCACTTGTACTAAATCCAAATTTGTACATAAAGTTGAAAAATCAAAAACTTCAACTAACTTGATGTTGATTAATCTTATTCTATCTAAGAACTCTGAAGAAGAATTAATGCTCCAGGAAGTGTTAATACCAGAATTCTTCTCATTTGCTTGTCAATATTTCCTAAACTGTTCCCTAACAACTTGTAAACCTGAGTTAACTGCAACGGATAACTTTTTATGCCTGGTGTTGTCTTAATCGCTCAGGTGGTGGACTTGGGATCCTCAGATCCTGAGTTCACATCCCACTTGGAGGTTGAACTAATACCAGGTGGGGTTGACTCTGCCTGTCATCTTTCTGTGGTTGGTGCAATGAGTGACATCTTTCTGTGGTTGACGAAATCAGTGCCAGCTTGCTGATATCCTGTGTTGGAGTGTGACCATCCGATTGTGTCCAATAGCCAAGGAGACTGCTCGCAGCACCAACGCTCTGCAGAGAGTATGGTGCAATGGAATGGATGGATTCCTGCATATTGGACCAAGATTCTTGAATGGGGACCATAATTCTTGCCTGGTGATCGTATTATTGAACTTGAAGTAGGGTGTCTTGCACACTGTGATTCTTGTGCATGTTGGACCCGATTCTTGCAATTTGGACCATTCTCTTGCATGTTGGACCGGATTCTTGCCATGCTTGGCCATGCTTCTTGCATGTTGCCCGGATTTGCATTTGACATCTTCTGCAGTTGGACCAGATCTCTTAATGCTGGACCATGTTCTTGCCTGGTGGATCGCTGATTTATGAACGTGAAGTAGGTGTCTTGCCGCACCGATTCTTGCATGTTGGACCATGCTTCTTGGCATGTTGGACCAGCTCTTGCAGTTGGACCCGGACTCTTGCATGTTGATCATGCTTCTTGCAT
Source organism: Eptatretus atami (assembly GCA_035128595.1). Taxonomy (NCBI): domain Eukaryota; kingdom Metazoa; phylum Chordata; class Myxini; order Myxiniformes; family Myxinidae; genus Eptatretus; species Eptatretus atami. Next base: position 81,843,828 of record CM068967.1, read on the forward strand.
GTTAGACCTTGGATTCTTGTATGTTGGACCCGGATTCTTGCTGTTGATCATGCTTCTTACATGTTGACCAGGATTCTTTCATCTTGGGACCATATCTGCATGTGACCATATTTGCATGTTTACCACAATTCTGCATGTTGGACCATGTTCTGCATGGGCTTGACCATGATTCTGCATGTTGACCATGCTTCTTGCATGTTGGACCAGGATTCTTTCATCTCTGACCAGGATATCTTGCTGTTGTACTGTGATTGTTTCATGTTGACCAGGATATCTTGCATGTTGGACCAGGATATCTTGCAGTGTTGACCAGGTATCTTGCATGTTGACATATCTTGCATCTTGGTCTGCATGTTACGATTCTCATGTTGGGAACAGATTCTGATGTTGGACATTCTTTCATTGGCAGGAATCTTGCATGGACCAGGATTCTTTCATCTTGGACCAGGATATCTTGCATGTTGTACTGTGATTCTTGCATGTTGACAGGATATCTTGACATGTTACTGATTCTTTCATGTTGGACCAGGATATCTTGCATGTTGGACTGTGATTCTTGCATGTTGCCAGGATTTTTTCATGTTGGACCAGCATATCTTGCATGTTGGCCAGGATATCTTGCATGTTGGACCAGGTATCTTCATTGACTTGATCTTGTTGTACTGTTGATTCTTGCATGTTGTCCAGGATTCTTGCATGTGGACCAGGATTCTTGCATGTTGGAACTGTGTTCTTGCATGTTGGACCGTGATTCTTGCATGTTGGACTGTGATTCTTGCATGTTGGATCGTGATTCTTCATGTTGACCAGATATCTTGCATGTTGTACTGTGATTCTGCATGTTGGACCTGGTTCTTGCAGTGAACAGTATTCTTCAGTAACCAGGATTCATTGACAATTCATATCTGTTGGTTCTACATGACTGAGTGTGGCTGTGCTGCTGATGCACTGTCTCTCTACAGTAGGGATGTTTGCCAGTACACCAGCACACCAGGGTTCCATTTTTAAATATGTTTTTTGGAGTGCTCTTTTGAAGTGTGTTTCCCCCCCCCCCCCCCCCCCCGAAAAATTCACCCAATGAATGTTATGAGTAAATTTTTAAGTTGAGATTCTGGTGTGGCAGTTCCCAGTAGTAATTTTACAACAGTTAGGCATCGCAAACTTTAACAGTTGGACTACAACAGTTAACACACAACAACAACACTACAACAGTTAGACATCGTAGTTTTAAAATCAAGTTTATTTCGAATGCCATTTGCTGGCAGTAATCAAACCTTTCAAAGCCATGATTTGGAGCACAGGCGATTTTGTCCCTTTTTTTCTTCCCCCGCCTTAATTTTCGGGAACTATTTTGCCAGTTTTATCAGTGAATCGCCCCTCGTCCCCCGCCCCCTCTGTGTTTCACATGTTGCAACACACAATGCCCTGCTCTTTTCAAAAAGCACCGTGGGATATTTCCTGTATACCAGTGACTGCTAGCACGCAGATAGGATAGGCACTCAGCGAGGCATCTCCATGAATGTTGCGACCACACTTTACCTGCAAATCACCAGGGTGGCATTTTATAGCCTAGTCGAGAATCGTACCCAGACTACATTTCTCAAAGGTGAGTCCTACCTCTGAGCTATTCCATCAGCCTCTTACCTAATGAGTTGAAGGAATGACATCAAAACGGTACAATTCACACAAGGGCAGCAGCAATCAATGTGGCTGTACAAATGAAATTTGAATTGACCAATGGAATCCGTCTTTGCTTAAAATTGTACATAAGCTCAAAGTATACAAGCACTGTCTCAAGTGCAGGGAAGAATGTGTTGCCTTTCGAGTCAGCCATTCACCATAAAACTCCAACATAGCATGAATGTCAGTAAAATATCTAATTTGGGAAAGAAAGGAAACCTTTTTGTGGTTGGTGGCCATTGTGACTGGAGACGTGCAGTGGATGACTAAGTGGTGTGGTGGTAAGGGCGCGGGAGGGGGCTGAGTGGGATGGGGCTGAGGGCCACGCTTTGATGGATGCCCTTTGCACATTAGTACGTTGGCCCTACCTCGACACTGGGACCTGTGGCTTCTTGACAGAAGATGCATAATATGTCTTCGTGGAATTGGATGAATGCATAAAACGAAGCGGCAGAACATGTGCCCCACATGTCATCCGGCAAACATATTTCAGCAGTTACGCTGTCATCGGAAGTGTCACTTTCACACCTGCATGGTCTTGTCTCATTCGGATATCATGGATATTGACTCCTGGATCATTTATTGCTTTATAATAACTTAAACGATGCAAAACAAGATGGACAATGCATTATGTTACCTGATGCCATAGGCCGTCGATTTCTTATTTTTTCTGCAGATCCTTGTAGATCTTCCGTTTTTCACATGATCAGATCATCTGTAAATGCTTTTCAATGGTGATGTTAATTACACGTGACGTCACAATGATGCTTTCAAGCATTTGGAATCACCTCTCTGATGGTGCGAAGATATGTTGTGATTAAATTGAAATGTAATCATATGTTAACACCTTGTGATAATCAGCATCGTTGGGATCATTATGGGTTTTTCAGTAAGATGACCCTGCTTTATGTCATCAGAGAGCTGTGACCAGGGCTGACCTCAGTGGACATACAAGTTTCTGGCTGGAAATGGTGTGTAATAATCCAACCCTAATTAACTTTGCTCTGCTAATTATAGACGGCCCAGCCAGCGGCACTAATTAGTTCATAAAATGGTTTGAGGGACGGACTTGCAATTGCTTACACGTTTGTGGAATTTTCAATGCAAAAGGCGAACGTACAGTTTGTACAGAGTGATGTTTTTATTTCATTCAAATGAAATGAAATTATACCGACTGACCGACCGACCAATCATCTGTTCATGTACTTTTATGTTCGTGATGTTTCAAAAACCGTACAACATTTATCTTTCATGTTGTAGATGTGTCCTGTGGCAAAGAGAAAAAAAACTTCCTTGGATAGAATGTATGATTTCACAACATTGCAATTCAAAGCTATTATTTGGGGCGGACAAAGCTTCAGGTGGTGTGTTGCTCACTCACTACAACTCAAGATACCTATTTATGATTAATTCCAACGTTTCACTCTTACCAGATGAATAATTCCAAAGTTTTACCTGTACCGGATGAATAATTCAAAGTTTCACACCTGTACCGGATGAAATAATTTCCAAAGTTTCACCTGTACGGATGAATAATTCCAAGTTCAGCTGTACCGGATGATAATTCAAGTTTCACTGTACCGGATGAATAATTCCAAGTTTCACCTGTACCGGATGAATAATTTCCAAAGTTTCACCTGTACCGGCATGAATAATTCCAGAAGTTTCACCTGTTAACGCGGATGAAATAATCCAAAGTTTCACCTGTACCGGATGAATAATTCCAAGTTTACCTGTACGGATGAATAATTCAAAGTTTACCTGTACCGGATGAATAATTCCAAAAGTTTTACCTGTACCGGATGAATATTTCCAAAGTTTCACCTGTACCGGATGGAAATAAATTCACAAAGTTATCACCTGTACGGCGATGAATAATTCCAAAGTTTTACCTGTACCGGATGAATAATTCCAAAGTTTCACACTGTACCGGATGAATAATTCCAGAAGTTTTACCTGACCGGATGAATAATTCAAAGTTTCAACCTGTACCTGATGATATAATTCCAAAGTTTTACCTGTACCGGATGAAATATTACAAAGTTTCACCTGTACCGGATGAATAATTCCAAGTTTCATCTGTAACGCGATTAATAATCCCAAAATTTTCACCGTGTACGCTGGTTGAATATTACATTCCATAAAGTTTCACCTGTACGGATGAAATAATTCAAAGTTTTCAACCTGAACGGGAATGAATAACTTACAAGTTTACCTGTACCGGGATGAAAATATTCAAAAGTTTCACCCTGTACCGCATGAATAATTACAAAGTTTTAAATTACCAGATGAATAATTACAAAGTTTTACTGTACCGGATAATAATTACAAGTTTTACCTGTACCGGATGAAATATTACAAAGTTTTACCTGAACGCGGATGAATAATTCAAAGTTTCACCATGTAGCGCGGAATGAATAATTAAAAGTTTTAACCTGTACCGGGATGAATAATTTCAAAGTTTCACTCCTGTACCGGTTGAGATAATACAAAGTTTAACTCTACGGATGAATATTACAAATTTTACCTGTACCGGATGAATAATTACAGTTTAAAATGTACCGGATGAATAATTACAAAGTTTAACTGTACCGGATGAATAATTCAAAAGTTTACCTGAACCGGATGAATAATTACAAAGTTTTACCTGTACCGGATGATAATTACATTTAATTGTACCGGGATGAATAATTACAAAGTTTTACACTGTACCGGATGAATAATTACAAAGTTTTACCTGAAACCGGATGAATAATTCAAAGTTTCACCCTGTACCGGAATGAATAATTACAAAGTTTTACTGTACCGGATGATAATTCAAAGTTTCACCTGTACCGGATGAATAATTCACAAGTTTCACCTGCCAGCGCGGATGATTAATTCAAAGTTTCACCTGTACCGGATGAATAATTCAAAAGTTTTCACGCTGCACGGATTAATAATTACAAAGTTTTAAACCTGTACGGTATGAATAATTCAAAGTTTCACCTGACCGGATGATAATTACAAAGTTTTTACCTGTATTGGATGAATAATTACAAGTTTTACCGTACCGGAATGAATAATTCAAAGTTTCACCTGTACCGGATGAATAAGTTACAAAGTTTACCCTGTACGCGATGAATAATTACAAAGTTTTAAGTACCGGATGAATAATTCAAAGTTTTCACCTGTACCCGGATGAAATAATTAAGTTTCACCTGTACCGGATGAATAATTACAATGTTTTACCTGTACCGGATGAATAATTCAAAATTTTCACCTGTACCGGTTGAAATAATTACAAAGTTTTACCTCTACCGGATGAATAATTACAAAGTTTTACCTGACCGGATGAATAATTCAAAGTTTCACCTGTACCGGATGAATAATTCAAAGTTTACACCTGTACCGGATTGAATAATTACAAAGTTTTACCTGTACCGGATGAAATAATTCAAAGTTCACCTGTACGGATGAATAATTCAAAGTTTTCACCTTGACGCGATGAAATAATTCAAAGTTTCACCTGCACCGGATGAATAATTCAAAGTTTCACCTGACCGGATGAATAATTACAAAGTTTACCTGTACCGGATGAATAATTCAAAGTTTCACCTGTACCGGATGAATAATTCAAAGTTTACCCTGTACCGGATGAATAATTACAAAGTTTTACCGTACCGGATGAATTAATTCAAAGTTTCACCTGTACCGGATGAATAATTACAAAGTTTTACCTGTACCGGATGAATAATTACAAAGTTTACCTGTACCGGATGAATAATCAAAGTTTCACCTGTACCGGATGAATAATTCAAAGTTTCACCTGTACCGGATGAATAATTACAAGTTTCACACTGTACCGTGATAATAATTCAAAGTTTTACCTCTGACCGGATTGAATAATTACAAAAGTTTTACCTGTACCGGATGAATAATTACAAAGTTTACCTGTAGCCGGATGAATAATTCAAAGTTTCACCTGTTACCGGATGAATAATTCAAAGTTTCACTGTACCGGATGAATAATTACACAAAGTTTTACCTGTACCGGATGAATAATTCAAGTTTCACCTGTACGGATGAATAATTCAAAGTTTCACTGTACCGGATGAATAATTACAAAGTTTTACCTGTAAGGATGAATAATTACAAGTTTTACCAGTACGGATGAATAATTCAAAGTTTCAACCTTTACCGGATGAATAATTACAAAGTTTTACCTGTACCGGATGAATAATTACAAAGTTTACCTGTACCGGATGAAATAATTAACAAAGTTTTACCTGTACCGAGATGAATAATTCAAAGTTTACCTGTACCGGATGAATAATTAACAGAATTTTACCTGTACCGGAATGAATAATTACAAAGTTTTAGCTGTACGGCCGGATGAATAATTCAAAAAGTTTTACCTGTACCCCCCGGATGAATAATTACAAAGTTTTACCTGTACCGGATGAATAATTACAAAGTTTTACCTGTACCGGATGAATAATTACCAAAGTTTTACCTGTACCGGGATGATAATTCAAAGTTTTACCTGTACGGATGAAATAATTACAAAGTTTTACCTGTACGGATGAATAATTACAAAGTTTTACCTGTACGCGGATGAATAATTCAAAGTTTCACCTGTACCGGATGAATAATTACAAGTTTTACAGCTGTACGCGTGAATAATTACAAAGTTTTACCTGTACGCGGATGAATAATTCAAAGTTTTCACCTGTACCGGATGAATAATTCAAAGTTTCACCTGTACCGATGAATAATTAAGCTTAATGTTTTTACCTGTACGGATGAATAATTCAAAGTTTCACCTGTACCGGTTTGAATAATAACAAAGTTTTACCTCTACCGGATGGAATATTACAACAAGTTTACTTACCGATGAATAATTACAAAGTTTTACTGTCCGGAATGAATAATTCAAAGTTTTCACCTGTACCGGATGAAATAATTCAAAGTTTTCAACCTGTACCGGTATGAATAATTACAAAGTTTTACCTGTACCGGATGAATAATCCAAGTTTCACCTGTGACCGGATGAAATAATTAAAAGTTTCACCTGTACCGGATGAATAATTAAAAGTTTTACGCTGATGGATGAATAATTACAAAGTTTTACCGTACCGGATGAAATAATTCAAAGTTTTCACCTGTACCGGACTGAAATAATTACAATAAGTTTTGACCCTGTAACCGGATGAATAATTACAAAGTTTTTACCTGTACCAGGGATGAATAATTACAAAGTTTACCTGATACCGGATGAATAATTCAAAGTTTTACCTGTACGGATGAATAATTACAAAGTTTTACCGTACCGCATGTATTTAAGTTTACCGTACCGTGAAATAATTAAATTACACCGATAAGTAATTACAGTTTTACCTGTACCGGGATGAATAATTCAAGAAGTTTTACCTGTACCGGATGAATAATTACAAAGTTTTACCTGTACCGGATGTGACTGACGATATTTCTGACTCTGGCCTGAAATCCCTGTGACCATTTCTCATCTGATCACCTGTTACTGTTCATCCGGTGAAGTATATACAAATTGTTATGAATCCTTATACCTACAGATTGAGCAATGTTGGTATTACATATCCACTTGGTGAAAGTATTTATTATAAGTGACTTTGACTCACTTCTGAATTGGACCCAAACATTGGGAGTGTTTCCTTGAGCTGATCTCTGTGAGGGAGAATCGAAAGTCCAATGCACCGTTTACTAAAATAATTTTTTGAAAACCTTTGATCATTGTACCGCATGCTTTGCTCTTCCGTGAGCCTCGCCATACCTGTATAAAAATATTATCATGCTTCTTCAAACATTCAATCAGTTTTCCATTTTCACGGACTTTCTAACTTCCTTATAATTATTCATAATATGATGGATGCCTGCAGTTCAAGCTCTTCAACGTAATCGCGTCGTCATAATCCTCAAAACACGTTACTGGCTCCCAGTGCACCGAGCTGTATGTTTGAAAACATTGTTCATAACCTTTAAAATAAAACTTATTAATTGCTTCCTGCCTTGCTTTTTGACAAAATCACAATTTACATCTGCAAGAGAGCTATGATGAAATCCTGGGATCTCCAGGTGGTTCCTCGAATGAGGATGAAGACTTTTCTCGAGCAATCAATCTTCAGATATCCGTGACTGTGGAACTCTTTGCCTTTTGTAATCCGCACAGCTTTATTGATTACGCTTTTAAAATCTCTTCCTTCGACAGATTTGCTTTTTCGTATTTGTTTTTGTCCTCCCGCCCCTGAACAAGGTCGGAGATGCGGGACATTAAAGTGAGCTCCATCCGACCGACCGACCGGCCAATCATCTGTCCATGTACTTTTGTGTACGTGATGTTTCAAAAACCGTACAACATTTATCTTTCATGTTGTAGATGTATATTCCTCATGATATTAAATCAACATGATTTGATCACAGCTGTGATTGGCTGAATTATGTTGGCATGGTAACCATCTCGGTAATTTGGCTTGAGTTCGTGATATTTCAAAAACCGTTCAAGATTTAGCTTTCATATTACACAGATCTATTCCTCATACCACCTAAAAGGTGGGGGACCTGGAGTATCAGCTCATTGTTGCTTTTACTTTCATACTCTTCTTATAATGTGCTTTGAGATTTTGCTTTGCTATGGAAAGTGCAATAGAGGAAATTAACTGATTGATAGGAAAGGGACTTTCGTAGCCCGTATCCACTGGGCTGGGTGTCGGTGATTGGGTGGGGGTGATGGTGTGGGGGTGATTGGGTGGGGTGATGGTGTGGAGGTGACAGTGTTCCTTCAATATAGGGCCAGAGAATTCATGAGAAACCAATCATCGTGCTCATCGATTGCCACTTATCTCCAGAGCATTTGGTTGTTTTTTGGGAAATTGTTCTCCATTTTCACTGAAAATCTCTTTTAACACGAAGCCTCATACTTGTAGGTCGCCATATTTCCTTGCTTCCTCTGATGGCCTGATTTGATGACCTTCGAACCCAACTAATGTTGTGGACCCACTCTTCGGAGAGCGTCTGGTATTGAAGGTTCAAAACTTGGACAGTTCCCAGCTGATGATCTAGATTGCCATTGAAGCAAACACTCATTAAGTTGAAGGAATTCTTCAGATCTCTCTCTCTCTCTCTCTCTCTCTCTCTCTCTCTCTCTCTC
>CM068967.1:81853659-81882285 GCA_035128595.1 Eptatretus atami
AAAAAAGAAAAAAAAAAACAAAAAAAAAACAAACCTAAAAAAAAAACCATAAAAAAGATCGACAAACAAAAAAAACATAACAATATAACAAACAAAACACAACCATATAAAACAAAAATAAACATGACAACATAAAAAAAAAAATAAAAAAAACAAAAAAAAAAAACAAAAACCACAACAAAAAAAAAACGAGCAAAAAAAACGAAAAAAACAAAAAAAAGAACAAACGAACGAAAATAACAAAAGAAAAAAAAAAAAAAACAAAAAAAACAAAAAAAAAATAAAAAACAAAACACACCACCCCAACCCGCCCAACCCCAAAACACCGCGGTACACACTTAAAAAATAAACTAAATTAAACATAAAAAACAAAAAAAACAACAAGAGAAACCGAAAAAAAAAAAAAAACCCAACTCATCGTTTTAACAGGATCGATAACACTCTGGAGGTCAAGGGTAACCTCGTACTCCGTTTCCTTCGCCTCCCCCCAGTAAAAGTGTTTTTATTTTATTAAAAAACTACCATACAACGTTTGAACATTACCTCTCGCTCACTACCTCTCTCGTCCTTATTTATCCCTCCGCCCGTCCTCATCCGTAAAGTTCTTTTTTTTTTTTTTTCATAATCTTTTTTATAAAACAAAAAAATACCAACTCGGTAACTCAATTTAATTTCGTAATGACATCCATGGCTGCTGGCACCCACGTATAATTAAACCTTTCCAAAGCCATCGTATTTTATTTGCGAGCCACCAGTAGGCCGGATCAACCGCCATATCCTTGTTCTTTCCCGCACCCTAATATCAACTTTTCCTATTTTTTTTTTTCTTTTTTTTTTTTTTTTTTTTCTCCCGTTATTCTATCTCCACCCACCAACCTCGCCGTTATTAAAATATATTCGGACGAACCTATTTTTTTTTCTAGCCCTCCCAGTTAATATTATCTCACTATCCAGGTGTGAATTTACCCGCCCCCCTCGTCTCCCCCACTCCACACCCCCCCCTCCTGATCATGTTCTCCACCACCCCCCACCCTAATCTGTATTTGCTTTATTTTGCCAACACACTAATGCCCTGTCTTTTCCAAACAAGACCGGATGGGTAGGCCAACAAAAAAACGACTATTTTCCTGTCTATCCATGACTGCCCTGCTAGCACGCACGACCTCCAGGCCTCATAGGATAGGGCATTCCAAGCCCGACCGCACGCCCACCTCGTCCAACAACAGCCCACAATTTGAATGTATGCGATTATTGCAACATTTATTGCGCCACCACCACTTTACCTCGCAATCACCGAGCAAATTAGAGGTAATATGATTTTTATTTACTAAAAATACAAAATAACCTCCCCTTAGCCTAGTTCGGAATCTCTTACCCCCAGCACTACATTTTCTCCCCCCAAAGCAGTTTGAAGTCCTAACCTGAGCCTTTCCGCATACAGCCTCCCACCCCCACCAAACAACGGTCTACCTAATGAGTTAAGGAATGACATGACATCAAACCCCGCACCACAACCCACCCCGGTCCTACAAATCACCCAAACCAATAGACAAAGTCCAAAACGGCCAAAAGCAAAGCAACCTCAATGCCGAGGCATGACACACATGAATTTGACCCACAATTGACCGATGGAAGTCCGTCTTTGCTTAAATCCCAACTGTACATATAAGCTCAAATGTATACAAGCACGTGTCTCAAGTGCAGGGAAGACAACCATGCCTCAGTATGCCTTCCGACGTCACGCCATTCACCATATAAAATCCAAATAGCATGAGTCATTTAATATTAATTTGGGGATAAGAGGGAAAACCTTTTGTGTGTACCAGTTGGTGGCCCATTGGACTGTGAGCACGTGTCAGTGGTGAACTCGACTAAGCATCATAAGGCAAAATAGTGGTGACTGGATAACAGGGCGCAGACACGATGGAGGGGGCTGCAGTGTGATGCCGGCCCTGCAGGGCCACGCTCTTGTTGGATCGCCCTCAATTGCCAAACTCTAAGCCCAATTCGATTACATGCCTACCGCGCATGGGACTGTGGCCTCCTTGACAGAGAGATGCATTTATATCATGTCTTCGTGAAAATTGGAACCAAAAAATTGAATCAATGACACTAAAACGAAAAAACCAAACACCACACCAAAAAAGAAAAAGCAGGACCAACCGAACCTAACCAACACCTGTGCCCCACGATGTCATTCCGGCAAAATATCCTTCGAGGCCAGACTATACACAAAGCATAGTCATCAGGAACAACACCAAAGTGTCACTTTACGCCAACCCCTGCACATGAATCAACAGTCTAATTCGGATATACATTATTGAACTCGCTGGAATCATTATTGCCACCTTCCAAATATCATAACCTTAACGATGCCAAACAAATGGACAATGCTGTATAGTTACCTATGCCTTAGGCCGTCGATTTCTTATTTTTTCTGCAGTCCTTGTAGATCTTCCGTTTTCACATGTCAGCATCATCTGTAAAGCTTTTCATGGTAATCGCTTAACTTCCACTGACGTCCACTGATGCTTTTCAGCTTGGATCACCTTCTCTGAGGTGCAAATATAATTTAAATGAATTGATAAATGAATATGTATATATGTTGAACACTTGTGATAATCAGATCGTTGGAATGGCAGTTATGAGGTTGTTCGTAATGAATGACCTGCCCTTATGTTCATCAGGAGGCTGGTACCAGGGACTGCACCGCTTTCAACACCGATGGACAATATACAAAGATTCTAAACCTGGTAACAGGACAACATAGCGTGGCTCACCACCTCACAAACTCCTTTGTTCTCTCGTAATAATCCACCACCGAATTATAACTCTTATGCCTCCTGCTAGATTATAGAGGTCCCAGCCAGCCGGCACTAATTGTTCCTAAAATGGTCTTGAGGAGGACTTGAATTGGCTTACACGTTTGCCCTTGGAATTTTCAAGCTTGACAAAAGTCTACCGACAGAAACCTACAGCTTGCCTCCTTAACTTCAGCGCAGTGACTGATTTTCCTATCTCTCATTTGCAATCGCATGTCCAAAACCCCCCACCCAAACCCACATATACAACCGACCTACCACCCGACCCGAAAAACCCAATCATCTGTTCATGTACTTTTTTAAATATGTTCGTGAGTAAAATAAACCAATGTTTCACCAAACCACCACGCCACTAACAAATTTATAACAATCCCACTGTCCATGTCGTGTATCTACCCGCTCGAATGCTTTCCCACACGTGTGGCAAAGAGAACAAAAAAACCAACCGCTTCTTTGGATAGCCCTCAACGAAACTAAATGGATATAGACTTTACGACACATTGCATTCCCATAAGCCTAGTATTATTTGGGAGACGACCCAAGCCCCGCACGCGACAGAACTTCAGTGTCCCCAACGCACGCCACCCAAAGAAAACAACCCACCAAAACCAAAACCGGCCCCCCAAAGGTCACGCACACCAACACCCCACTCAAACACCCAAAAAACCCACACACACCAACCCACGAGCACCAACCCCAACAACACAACCAAACCCCCGACACCCGCAACCCCAAACGAAACCACCTCGGACAGTCCTCAGACAAACCAACCCGCAACAAAACACACACAACACCCACACCCCAACCGCCCACCCCCACCACTACACTAAAAATGTCGATGCACCTACAAACCTCACTACACCCACCGTCCAAGACTACCAACGACCTATTTATAAAAATCGAACCGAATCTCCAAGACATAATCCACAAAAGTCTTTCCACTCCCTTAATCGCCACGCCCCAATGCACTCACAAATCTATCCCAAGTTATTAACCCCTCAAATAAAACCCCACCGATAAAAATAAACCCAAAGCTGATCATCAACCCCCTCTTACACGGGCTCAGACACCCCCCCCGCCCACACCAAACCCAAAAACACCCAACAGAATGACAACACGAATCCACCTCATCAAAAGCTTCCAAAACGCAACATACCTTCCACCCTGTACCCGGACACCACCCGTAGAACCATGAAGTAACCCGTTCAACCAAGCAGTAGCCTTCCCTATCACCCCTGTACCACCCAGCAGCATACACCGACATGGCGCAAAATTGACCCGCCTCATAACCCACACCGAAAGACCATTACCTGTACCGGCAAATGAATAATTCCAAGTTTCATCTCTGTACCGGGATTAACTTTAATTCCAAAGTTTCACTGTACGGATGAATAACATTTCAACATGTCCTGTAATACGCCCCAGCTCACGCCTTCGAACTAAACGAGCCTACGCCCCACCACAACGCCCACAAAAACGCCGAAGGAATGAAACAAAAAATCACTCAATCACCCTCCTATCACACGTGTGACTCGGCACCTTGCAACATTAATCTCCCCAAAAGTAACTTCCACACCTGACCCGGCCAAAACCCGACCCCCCCACCAAAACCAAGCCCCCACCCACAACTCCAATCCAGAAACGTGACCCACCCAAAACAACCAACAACTACAAATCACTGTCCCTTATTCCACACCAGCTCCTATACACGTGTAACCTAGGGCCCGGCCGAATAATAGAAAAAATAGTCTCCCCACCAAGCCATTGCTTTTCCAACCCAGTTGTACCGACAAGTGCATAATTCCAAGCTTTATCTGTACACGCGATTGCCAGATAAATTCCGAACGTATATCACCAGTATTACGGATCATGATAAGTTCAAAGTACTATCCACCCTCCATAAATCCGAAAAAAACAACACCACAACCCACACATGACTAATAACTCCAGAAAGTTCACCCTGTACCGACACCAAAACCGAAAAACACCACCTCACGCACCAGCAACATCTACGCACTAATTTCTCAAGGGGTCTCTCAACCACCTAGAACACCGGCCCCGCACCAATAGATATTTCCAAAGTTACCACTGATACCGGAATGACCCATAAATTCCAAAAGTTCCCATTGCTAACCGACCCAACTCATGAATACATCTCACAATAATTTCACAACACACGTAGTACCGGGCACAAGCCCCGCAAAAAAATCGACCTCATATATTGCACAACTTCATCTCACCAAATTTCACCACTCGTACCCGACACCGCAGGTATTCGCATGAATAATTCCACATATGTATTACATTGCACCCGTACCCCGAGCGCGAAATTACATGTAACTTCCAAGTCCTACCTCCACCCAGCCACGCCGTTTACCGGCAATCCCACCACCGCACATTGGAACTCTCCCTGCACACCCAACATGCTGTATCCACCGTCCATACCGGCCCCACTGAATAAATATATCAAAGTTAGTTCACCCATGTACGATGAATAAGGCTCCAAGTTTCCGACTTCGAACTCCGTGCCCCACCACCACCCGCCACCCGCACCAACACCGACCCCCCCATTGCATAAACTCTCAAAGGTCTCTCCAACCGACTGCCTCCCCTACCGGACCGGCCACATATGCCAATAATTCCAACCGTCCTTTACCTCTAAGCACCCCGCACCACCGCCATGACCTACTCCACCAAAGTTTTACCACCCACCTAGCCCTACCGCCCCCCACCACCCAACATGCCAATAATTACACGTCTCCTCCCCACCCACCACCCCCCCTCAGTCGCGTCACCACCCCCCCCCCACCCACCACCCCCCCCGCACCCACACCCCCCCCACAACCGCGCCCACTCGACCACCCATTATTACCCCCAAAAACAGTCCATCAATCCATTTAACCCACTAACCTAACCACGCGACATACACAAACCACATGCAGCTAAACTGTACACAAGGATTTTACTAACCCTGAGCCCGGCAACCAGAAACCCCAAACACCCACACCCCCAACAAACAACCCGCCCCCCACACGCCCACAGACAAACTGACAGGAAATAAATCTCACACGAGTTTCCCACCGATCTCGTACGACCGCAATAATTAACGCAGTATTTAACACCTCGTTCAGCACCGGCCCAATAAATAATTCACCACCAACACACCGTCATCTCACCAACACTTGTTACCGGCCACTCTTGAACCTAATCTTGCCCGCACAAAAAACTAACCATTATACCTCCTAAACCCGCCAGGAACGAACACAACACGAAAAACAAAAACCACAACGACACAAACCATAACAAAACACCAAAACGGAACGGAAACAATGAAACAATTTAATATAACAAAAGAGTTTACCCCAGACTCCGAGCCCCGCACCCAAATACTTGAATGACAAGTCAATCTACAAAAGTTCTCATCATCACCCAATCATAACGATAAAATCGACAATCCAACTTAACAAAAGATTACTTACCCCCATGTTCGAAAAATGTCAATAGATCTACACAGCTTTTCACAAATTGCTCACGGTGCAAAGTGACTCGAATCACAAAGATTTTCACTAGCTACGGCAACTGAATCATTACAAAGTTTACACAACTGACACAAGCGCAAAACTGAAATACTGAACCTCACAGTCTTTACCTGTACCGGATGCAATAATTACAGTTTAAATGTACCGGACGAATAATAGAAAATAACTACAATGCAGTCTCTATAACATGTACCAGGATGATCAAGCACATAAATAGAAACTAATTCAAAAGTTTTACCCTGCAACGCGGAGAAAAAAAAAAAAATGACACAATAATTCCAACGTACTTCACCAAAAAAAAAAATAACCGCAACTCCAAAAACAACTTAATACCGCACGAGGCGCACCCCCCACCGCACTCGTCAAGAAAAAAAAAAAACACACGAACACTCAAAACCCCAAAACACAACCATCGAATCAATATACAAACAGTTTACCTGTAGACGAAAACACCCAACCACACAAACATAAAATAATATACCCAGTACATTCCACACCAATGCTTAACGGGCAACGCGCAACACACAAACCATGAAAATTCAAGTTTCACCTGTTAACGACAAAAAAAAAACAATCGACACATCATTTCCAAGTTTCAACCCCACTGACACCGAGCCATACCACGCCCCAGATCAGCGATGTGCAAACTTCAAACAGTATTCAACCCTGATACCGCCCCCATGACAAAAAGATAATTCCACAGTTTCACATACACATGCACCGCGGCACTGAATAATTCAACAGAGTCTAAAACTGAAAACAAAAGGTCAACCTGTACCGGCAAGAAGAAAACAAAACAAAAAAATAGATACATATTAACCAAAAGTAATATTACACTGCTCACTGGATGAATAATATACACAACAAACACATCTTTCACCCTGCCTATGCCGCACCAAAAAAAAAACCCGACAAAAAAACCCAACAACCGACGGCAAAAACACAAGAACCATGAATAACTTCCAAGTCTACCACGCTGTAAACGAGCAACCCACAACGCCCACACAACAACATGAATAATTACAAAGTTTTACCGTACGGAAGAAATTACAAAGTTTTACCGATGCATGAACCGCAACCAGACGACTGCATATTATAAACTCATACAAAGGTTACTTACCGAAACATCGGACCCAGAGCATAAATACTTACAATAAGATGTAAATCCCTCTACCTGTACGCCGGCCCACAAAACCCGCAGTGACATCCAACCATCACCTCACATGACGAGGATACATGACCAAATAAATTCCAAGTAACTCTCACACCAACCACGTGTACCGGAACAACTCGATATAATAATCAAATCAGATATCACACTGTAAACCCGGCAATGGAATCATAACATATAACAAATTGTAGATCCCAAATTCTCACCTAAGTACCCCGCGCCAAAAAAAAAAAAAAAAACCAATAGAATTAATATACACAGTTATCAGCCATCTACCCGGACACAAACATTGAACTATATAAATTCATCCAACGTTTTCCAAACTCTACCGGTCAAATGAATATTACAAAGTATTTTACCTGTACCGGATGAATAATTACCAAAGTTATGACCGACATGTACCGCGGAACTAACCCGCAACCGAGCCCCCTCATGAATAATCTACAGTTTTCCACCCCACGTGCCCGAATGAATAACATCTAAACCGAAAGTCCTTACCTGCTAATTGGGCCGGAACTGAAATGCACACACACCAATACAATTCACATTACCCGTTTCTCAGCAAAATTGTACCGGACAACATCCTGTCAGATAATAAATAAACTAACATGAAGTTTAAACCACTGAAGCGGATGAATAATTCACCTTATATCACTAGCAAACCAAAACACATACGCATCACCGGGATTTGAAATATTACAAACTCAGTCTAAAACGACGCTCGAACAAGGCAAAACACACCAATGAGCTTATTCAAGAAGTTTACACCTAGAACGGCCACAACCACACGCACGCACCACACACACACAATGCAAACAACAACTACATTCAACAAACAACACAGCTCACACTTCATCAAACAGCAGTGCTTAGCACGATGAAAAAAGCACGGACCCGGAACCAAACCTACGACGGAAATGACAATAATTCACACCAGTATCCACCCCCCCTCCCTCACCCCGATAGACAATCAAAAATCAAAAAAGTCCTCAAACCTATACACAAGAGACGCCAATGGAATTAGAAATATATACAAAGATTACAAAATCAAATACCGAAACCAGGAACAACAAAAAGATAGAAAACCTAATGTATCCAAAACGTGATGAGCATCAACTACGCAATGCCACTGTCCGCACACCGCTCCCCCCAAAGGAAACTACTTCATCACAAGTTTCACCCGCCTGGATACCGGACACAATATGCTAAAATTACAACGTACATTCATACCACGTGTACTCGGAGAAGGATGAAATTCTCTACAAAAGTAAGACGGTTAAACCAAGAGGAGTTACCCGGAAACAGACACCCGCAAACTAAATTCCAAGTTTCACCTGTACCGGAAACACAACTGAATATATACAAAGTTTGTACTGCTACGCGAGAACCTCCACGCAACCGCCCCCCGCGCCGGCCGCCGCCCTGCAATAATTACAAGTCTTACCTCGTACCGGCCCGCCCCGCCCATGAACCTCAGTGACCACTATTACCACACTCCCCAAAGTACACCTCTTACCATGTCACCCCGGACATCGCAATTAACACCTCACACCAGCGACTCGCCACACTCTTCAACCACCCATGTATTCCGGAATTCCAGAGATGACATGAACTTAAGTCGCTCGAAGTCCTATACCCATAAAAACGCTGCATCGACGTACCGACCCCAAATCGAATAATTACAAAAGTAAAAAAATTATTACTCATTAAACCCGGAAACCACTTGAATTAAATTCAGAAAATAGTACATACTTACCTCATGTACACGCCCGATAACACTGCACATACATACAAATCCTTACACGCTTTTACCCTGTACCCGGCGCCCCCCACCGGGCCCCGCCCCCCCCCCCGGCCCCCACTTGAATGCTTACAACACTCCTCTCTACCCCTTGTCACCGGTCCCATCACAAATGCAATAATTACAAAGTATCTCTACCTGTACCAGCGAGACTACTAATAAAACAATGAAAAAATCATTGACCTCAAAGTTTATACAGCAATGTAAATCACAGGAACAACAAACAAGAGATGAATAATTGAAACCAACTATTGTACAAACATGTCTCAGAAACCGTAGAATACAAAAATACATATCCAAAACACCAGACCGCAATGAAAATAATAGTTAACAAAGTTTTAAACAATGATACCGGCAAAACTCGAATACATACTCACAAAGTTTTACCTAGTACCGGAAATGAAAAATAATTCATCAGATAATATCAAACCTGCTAACCGGCCACACCACAATATCGATACCGATTAATTACATCCAAAGGTACAATTTACACAACTTCCACATTGAATAACCATGGCAGACACAAAACACACCACCAGCCTCATCAACCTCGAATTACCAAACGCTCCTTCACCTAAGTTACCAGGCAACCCACCCCGCCAGGCCCTCATAACAAACAGGCCCCACAATTGCACACTAAATCCAACCAGTCTGTTACCTCATAGCTACCACCCGAAATTACCTCAACACAACAACATGCAAAATTAAATTCCAAAGAGTATTACACCTGCTCATCCCGGCCATATAAAGAAACATAAATTACAAACGTACCTTATAACCCGCTGTCCCGCCGCACCAAACCCCCAACAAAACAAAAGCAACAAACCCACCAACACCCAACCTATCGAAATTACCCTCTTACTCCCACGTCCTTTCAACCTACACTGTAGCCCGGACACACACTAAACCTATAGAAAAAAAACATTCAAATCTCCAAGAATACATTTACCTGTAAAACACTAAACATAGAATAAGTTCAAAAGTGGTTACCATCGTAGCCGGATAGAACTCAATTCAAACTTATTGTTATCCAGTAGCATACCGAGCGAATGAATAATTAGCAAAAGTTTTTACCACATTGACCGGATAGGAATATAATAAATCAAAAGTTATTACCTACCATGTTACGCCGACATCCAAAATTACAAAGCGTATATTACTGTACCCCCCAAAGAAATATAGATTTTACAAAGTTTTACCAGTTTGCAATCACGGAATTACAAGATGTCATTACACAGTTTACTACCCTCTTCAACCCGGCAACAGCCCTGTACCACTGCCAACGAATATTTCTGACTCGTGGCCTGACCCTCCTCGTGACCCATTATATACCTCTCATACTGGATCGACCAACCCCTATATACCTGTATCAATCACCAGCAAACCGCATTGCACGTAATACAAAATTCAGAACTCTCTCAAGTCCTAACCAAACTCAGACCCAACCAACCATAACTACCTAACAGCCTATGGAAAGCAAACAATGTATCCAACAGGTCAGCACCTATCTGAACAACCATAATCGCCACTGGAGTGGAAACGCACTAAACACTTTGATATCAAGCTGCACTCTGACATACAATATCAATTGACTGGAAAATGAGAACACAAGCAACTGGGGGAGTGTTTCCTTGAGCTGATCTCCCTGTGAGCGGGAGTATACGCCCAGTCCAGCCTCTCACACGAATCTCTCCTAAATACTTTTTTAGCACACCTTCTCCCCTCTCCCACCATGTACCGCCACAGCACACGCTTACTAGCTCACTCTTCGTGGCTAGCCATACCTGTAGTAAAACTCTTACTCATGCTTCTTAATCAAACATTCAATCAGTTTTCATTTCACGACTTTCTGAACATCCTCATAATAAATAATAGATTCATAATTCAATGCGGATTCTGCACAGATCTCAACTCTTCAACGTCCATCGATGCTCGCATACATCCCTCAAACACAGATTACTGCTTCCCACGCAAACTGCAATGCCCGAGCTGTACTGTTTTGTAGAAACATGGTTCATAACCTCTTAACACACAACACTTATTAAATGTATATCCTGGCCATATCGCTATTACTGCAACAACAAAATAACAAAATTTAACATATCAGAGGCAAAAAAAGCGACCTATGCATGAAATCTGGGAGTACTCAGGATAAAGGCATTTCCTACGAAATCACACCAAAAAAAACTAAGAGAGATGAAGGACTTTACACTCGAAGCAACACTGCAAATCCCCATACAACGTATATCCCTCAACTGCTAGGAATACTCTCTGCCTTAATGATAACTCACGCGCAAACAACATTTATTATTTACGCTATTTAAAAAAATCTAACTATCACCTATCGACAGATTTGTTCCTATATCGATTTCGTTTTTTGTGCCTCCCGCCCCGCCAACAACACCCCCCGCCCCAGCTGAACCCACGCCTCACAGAGCATGGCGGGACAATTAAAGTGGCTCATCCGACCACCCACAGATCCGCCCAATCATGCTGTCCCCCATTACTTTGTGACTCGATGTTTTCCACACAACTCGATACAAAAAATAAACAACAAAATTTCATCTTTCATGTTAGCACTCGCTGAGATAAATACCAAAACTTCCTCATCAAATATCTAAAATCCAAACAATGGACATTCTCATACACAGCATTGCTCGATGTCGAGGAACCAATATGATAGTAGCACAACTAGAGCATCAACACGCCCACATTCCTCAGCAGTAAAAGCATTTGGCTTGAAGATTACAAAAACACACACGGCTGCAAGCATTTCCCAACACAACAAGAAAACAAAACGAATCCAACCCTCACTCCAGTTCCCAGATTTAGCTTTGACATATTAACACCTGAGATCCACAAACTCTTCACTCATACCACCTAAAAGTTGGGGGGACGCTGGAACCATAATACAAGAAGAGTAATCAAGAGACTCAAATAGTAGCCTCATGACTTTTTAACATATTCACAAATCCTCAATTATATATAACATAATGTATGGCATTAGGCATTTCTGCCTAATGACTAAATCAGCGAAGTGACAAATAAGCGAGGACAAATTAACGCCCAAAAAAAACATGAAGCAACCACTCATAAGGACCAGAGAGACTTAATCCGTGCACACGTAATTCCCACTGGCGGACACTAGATGAGGAAACCAACCTACCCCATCAAAATGCACCAGTATTGACATTGCAACGAAGTGGACAAGTGCACATAAAAGCACAAGTGATCGTGTAAGGGCAAGTCAGGACCCATTCGGAAAAACCACAAGTGTAGAGCCAACACAGGATAGTGACTGAGCCCGACCCCACGAAAGGTGACCCACGCCCAAACTAGATTCCAATTCAATAAATATAAAGCAGAAGCACAGAAAGGCAAAAATATTCCAAAATAGCCAGCAACCACGACATCAATACGCCAACAAGCAAAAAGCAAAAAGTTCACAAACAGACCCACAACCTCCCCAAAACCCAACAACACACAAACCCGTTAGCCTCCAATAGAAAATATAGCATAATAAAATCTACCAGAGCATTTGGTTATTTTTATAGATGGAAAATATTGAGTTCTCCCATTTCACTGAAAATCTCTTTTACACGGCTTCATACTTGTATGTCGCCATATTTCCTTGCTTCCTTCTGATGGCACTGATTTGATGACCTTCGAACCCAAGCTAATGTTGTGGACCACTACTTCGGAGAGCCGTCTGTGATTGAAGTTCATAACCATCATTGGAACAATACCACAAGCTAGATGATCTAGTTCCACCTGCAAGGCAACAAACAACTACAAAGTATCACAGGAATTCTCTCACGAATCTCATCTCTCCTCTCTCTCCTACAATGACTCTAAAAAAAAACTCTCTCATCTCTACCTCTCTACTCCTCTACTCCTCTCTCTACTCTCCCCCCAACCCTCTTCACATATTCTATTTCAACCACGCTGCCGGTTGCTCACTTGGCAACCACGTGAAATCACAACGAGGACTTTGGGTTCTAAACAGCCCCGCTACATAGGTCCAGGTCGATGTATAAAGAGGTTTTTGTTACTCTTTCCACCTAGTTTAGTAACCATATATTTGCGTTATACATATCTCCTCATCATTAATATTTCTTGTCTTGCTCATCTGGACGGAGAGAGAGCGAGAGAGAGATGGAGACGGAGAGAGAGACGAGAGAGAGAAGAGAGAGAATCGAAGGAAGAGAGCAACGGGGCAGTACGCCGAGAGAATCGAGACGAAACACGAGACAGAGACGAGGACAGAGACAGACGACATCAGACCAGACGACAGAGTACAGACCACAGACAGAGAGAACAGAGTACAGAGACAGAGGACAGTGATAGAATAAATAAATTATACAATACTCTCACAAAAACCTACGTAAAGCGTTATCACTTTTTCTTTCTCCGAACCCGTATATATGTATTTACACCAGGATTATTGATTACCAAATTGATGATGCTCCACTGAACCCCTAGAAAACCCTATAACCCACCTCATTGATTCCCATCACTTATATAACAATTAGACATAAACTACAAACACCCCAAACACAAGATAAGATAAATAGTCAACGCACACAGCCATAACTTATACTGATCATAAAGTTGCGATGAGGTATTCCATATGCTCGCAGTAGAGAACATGCCAAGCCCCAACACGCCACACACGACAATCGTTAGATGTAAGAGCTCACTCAATATCGACGCCACAATCTACATCTCATCTTGGATGGACGTTCTCCTAACCAATTGCAACCACAGAAGCCAACAACATCCAAAAAGGTAAAGAGCAGAATAAAACATATCTAATATACAGAACGCTTCTAACTCAGAGCAGCCACAAAAATTATAGCGCTCGCCCGTTTTGTCTTCCACCCAACGTGACTCTTGGCAACGACCAGATAGTCTTCGACCAATGGTTTATATCTCTGAAACCTGCACCACCCAACAACACCGTACAGTTCCAGTTCCTCACTAATTAATGGACACCACTCCTACACCTGCACAGCAAAGTAACCGCACACTGGAAACCAACCAACACCAAATGTCTAACCCCACAACAAAACATAATCACAAAGCAATATCTCGCTGGACCCCCTCGGTCGTATATAATATATACAATTCAAAGTAAGCATTCAAAACACGCTTCACAACAATACTCAACCCACCACAATAATAAAAAACCTGGACCCCACTAGTCAGGTAAACCGAACGCCAGTACACCATTTGAACAACGCAGGCAGCCAGTACCCTGGCTGAGCCCAAGCCTACTCTCCAAAAATCCAATGCCGGCACTAGACAATTATACGGCAGCGCCAAAAAACGCAAAAAACACCGAAAAAAAAAGCATACCAGACCACCAACACCAAAACGAGATTATGCTATTTTTCATCTCTCCCACACACACCCAACCCGCTCCACACACCATGTAGCAGATCATACCGTGTTTTTATTTTTGGAGCTTGCACGGTTTATAAATTGTGGCTAACACTTGAAAAAAACTGCTCAAGGGACGGATGCCGATACTGTCTTTGATTCTCGATGTCCACACGTGACCTTAGGGCGATTTTGCTGCGGCCATAGAATATTATCAAAGGCAGACAGCGACAAGGGTGCCGTAAGAGAGACAAACCGCGAAGGCAACAACCGCAAGGGAGAAGAGCACCATTAAGCGCGCCACAGTGTGGCCGAACGAAATAAACCAAAGGAATAATACGAAATGAGATATCTTTTATTCTTTATTTACTTACCAAATTAATTTATGCTTCCGGCTTGAATCGAATCTCCTCATCCGCGAAAACGTAGACACATGCAAAAAAGTTATACAAAACATCCCGACGATCTATATATACCCAAGACGACCTTAAACGACATGTAAAATATAGAAGACAAACGGCATAGGGCCTACACACGCAAACCCTATTTAATTCAGTAAATAAAAAAAAATATAATATAATGATCATACTAAATATTCCGAGCCCCGCAGAACTCTGCGGCCGCTGCGCAGCCGTCTTTCTGCTCAATTCCGAACGGGTCGCCCTGGCCCGAGTAATCCCTATGAGCCTAGAGCAACACATAGTAGAACTTCAAGGCCTTACGGTCTTAGAAATGTGGGGCACCGAAACAACTGGGACAGATAAAACCGTACAAAAAGCGTCTCTGAGTTTAGAAATGTCACCACGGGACTTAGAGGGCACACCATCGCGCGAAAACAGCCAATTATCGAACTCATTACCAAGGCAGATTGCAAGCTCAAGCTCCACCAAAAAAACCAGAGACGACCCACTGCAAGGGGACCACCAGCAAGGAGCGCAGACGCGCCCTAAGGTACGCATAAGGAAAGGCAACACAGCCACTGAGACCCAAAACAACAACCACCAAACAACAAACCCAATGGCCTTACACGAAATGATGAGCGTAAATATTAACATTTTCTTATTTAAGGCCAGTTATCTATATTGTTTTGGATTGTCGAATTGCTACTGCACGATAGAAGAAAGCAAAAAGTTAATAAAACCCCCCTCCAGGCCGACGTCTATAATTCCACGGCGACCTTACGGCCGTGTAAAAGATAGCCAAACGGCGTAGGGCCACCCTGAGCCACCGCAGAATTACTCATGCGGCTGCCGCACGTTTCTGGATTCTGTCAATTCAGAGGGCGTACGGCCACCGTATCCTCGCCGTAGAGCAAATGTGACTTAGGCCTAAAGCCTACGTTTTGGTGAGAAACCACTCACCTTGAGCATGGCAGATGTTGACGTGAAGAAGAAGAAACTTGATAAAGGCCATGTGACTGCCGGTAGTAAGGTGAGTTGGTCTGTAGTCCAATCCTGGCATCACATGACAGTTGCAGATGGTGTGAAAGAGACGTTATAGCTTTGTCCCACATACGTGACAGATGAAATAAAAAACCGCCATTTTTGTTGAGAGATGGTGATTCAGCTCTTTCCCAAATGGATTCCTTTACACCTCCTGCAAACCACGTTTTTTTCCATGTAAGATGACCACTTGACTGTTATCAAAGCTATGACCATGCAGATTGAAGTGTGTATACACAACAAAGTTCAAAGCCTCTTCATAAGATGGACGACGATGTTGGTTCATACGGGCCTTAAGGGTTTGCTGAGTTTCTCTGATGAGGTCTCAGTGCATGATGGGTCTCCACATCTGATTCCATACACCAAGTCACGTTTCCTATCCTTCCAGATCTTGTCCTTAACATGAACTAAATGGCTGTGCAGAATGGCGAGTAGAACGAAGTAATGTTCCACCCTTCCTGTCAAACAAAGTGATTCAGCAAAGGTTAGGCAATGATGGCACTGAAGTGTCTAGTTTTTTTCAGTTACATTTTTAGCTCGCCTGTTCGAAGAACAGAGAGCTATAGCGATACCCCCAGCTGTGAGCGTGGCGTCAGCGTGAAATGTTAATTTTTTTGTATTACGGAAAACTCTCGACGGATTTCGACGAAACTTGGTGGGGGGTTAGGTATGGTCCAAGAGATCATGCCATTAGATTTGGACTTGGTCCCCCCCCCCCCCCCCCCCCAAAAAATTGTTCGAAGAATTTTTTTTTTTTTTTTGCATTTCTACATGTTTTAAGTGATTTCCAACCCCCCCCCCCCCAAAAAAAGTTAGAGAAAAAAATTTTTTTTTTTTTTTGCATTTCTACGTTTTATTTCCAACCCCCACGCCCCCAAAAAAATGAGAATTTTTTTTTTTTTTGCATTTCTACATGTTTTAAGTGATTTCAACCCCCCCCCCCCCCAAAAAAAAAATTGAAAAAAAAATTTTTTTTGCATTTCTACATGTTTTAAGTGATTTCCAACCCCCCCCCCCCCCCCCCCCAAAAAAAAAATGTTGGAGAAAAGAACTATAACTCTGTCAGCACTGTTGACATCATATTTAATGAATAAGATATAAGGTTCACTTGAGTGACCCAGCAGTATTGGCAGCGGAGGTTTTGCACTCTCCCGAGTGCTCCCCTCTAGTTTCCTTTCTAATGTTTTATCTACCACACTATTTTTTATACTCCATATATATATTATATATATTATATATATATATATATATATAATATATATATATATATATTGGGGCGTATTATGTGATACGGTCGTCGCCGTCTGTCTGTCCGTCCGTCTGTCCGCACTCTAACTCCAAGTTTTCACTTACTTCATATTTGTACATAGGTACAGACTGTGGAGCCGTTGTGTCACGACTACCTCGTAATCTAAAGTGGTTGCCATGGCAACCGGATGCTGTTTTCCATCCGTTCTGTCGCACTTACCAAAGTTTTCAACTTTCACGTTTCATATTTGGTACATAGGTACAGACTGTGGAGACGGTTGTCCGACATACCTTCGTCATCTAAGTGGTTGCCATGGCCCAGGATGCTGTTTCGTCCGTTCCTGTCCCACTCTAACTCCCAAAGTTTTCAACTTTCACGTTTCATATTTGGTACATAGTACAGACTGTGGAGACGGTGTGTCGCAACATACTTCGTCATCTAACGTGGTTGCCATGGCAACCGGATCTGTTTTCCGTTCCTGTCGCATCAACTCCAAGTTAACTTTCCGTTTCAATTTGGTATAGTAGACTGTGGAGCCGTGTGTCCGACATATTCGTATCAAGTGGTTGCCATGGCAACCGGATGCTGTTTCCATCCGTTCTGTCCGCACTCTAACTCCCAAAGTTTTCAACTTTCACGTTTCATATTTGGTACATAGGTAGACTGTGGAGCGTGTGTCCGACATACCTTCGTATCTAAAGTGGTTGCCATGGCAACGGATGCTTTTCCGTCCGTTCCTGTCCCATCTAACTCCAAGTTTTCAACTTTCACGTTTCTATTTGTCATAGTACAGACTGTGGAGACGATGTGTCGCACATGTTCGTCATCTAAAGTGGTTGCATGGCACCAGATGCTGTTTTCCATCCGTTCCTGTCCGCACTCTAACTCCAACACTACATATTACTTTTTCTTTTAGATGCTTTCTCATGGCAAGCAAGTACCATAAAATCGGACCATTGAGCGCATCGTATATAAGCCGCATCCCCTAATTTTAAAAAATCTGGAATTTAAACACACACAAGCCGCACTGGTTTATAAGCCGCAAATGTTGCACAAAAAAAACCAAGCGCAAAAACTCCGAAAATTAGCCACAAAAAGTGATCGATCTTGCTTTGAGTTAATCTACTGTAGAAACACCCCGACCATCCATGCCATCGGCATTTCCTACCTCTGAAAGCCTTTGTTGACTTTTTGCAGCGAGAAGTTCGCCCCTCTGTGAGTTTTGAATTCCTCGTGTGGACGTCTTGTTTCTTCATACCGTACTCTTACCAAATCAATATCTCTCTAAAATATTCTGAGGTCGCAAACTCTCAATGAAGAAAGCAGGGAAACACACAAACAGCCCGGCGATCAGGGAATCCACACTTGGAGTGTGGATTGAACTTTTTCTAGCTCAGCTGTGGTTTACCTCGCTCATTTACGTTTTTCAAGTTTCGGTTAACAATGCAAGGTAATAAACGTAAATATAAATCCATATAGAAAATAACGACGTCGATCCAAGTAAGAAGAAAACCTCTCTGCGATGGATCAGGAAAATTAATTGACTTTTTGCAGGAAGAGGACTTTTACAGTGAGTTTTTAATTCACGAAGAGTCAAAACCAGTTTTGAAACCTAATGTGATCTTAACATAGACTGGAGACTGACGACAACAACTTGATTTGGCCTGAACGCGTCATCGGGAAAACCCGCAACATCAGAAGATTTTGTCATGTTCATGTTTTCATTTTTTTCCTTTCTGTTTTTATCTACCACACTATTTTTTACTGATTACAATATACAAATACATATATTGCTTTAAAATTATTTGGATCAGACTTCACTGCAATGCTTAAAAAAAATATTATTAGACTAGTCTTTTAAAAACGATAAATGTATAAACAGGCGAGCATTGGGTGGCTTTGACACCAACTCTGGTTTTTGTATCCACTGTCAAGGCTCGTATGAGAGCTACCACACACAATGCACAACAAGGGGAGCAGGAAACAAGAGGGGTGGGAGAGGGAAGGAAAAAAACATTGTGGAACAGAGACATGAGGAGATCTGTGGAAGGGAGAGAGGGATGGGGTGGGGTACACAGGGAAAACAAGATGGACATGCCACGGACTTTCAGGTCTTTACATGACAGGGACTTTCAGGAAGGAAAGCAGTCACCTGTCTGGTCACCTGTCTTCCTCCTTAAGTGAAGCTTCAGGTGCAACGCACGAGGAAGGAAACCAAACCATGATATCCAAGTGGAAATTGATTGGTTTCCTGGATGAAACTTTTAGACAACGTAATGTACAAATTGAGGATCATTTTCCTGATATCAAGGCTTTCATTATGACTGCAATGCATATTGCACAAAGAAACCACAATGTCGAGCTCTCTGAACCTCAATTTCAGCGTCTCAGGAAAGCCTTGACAAAGGCGAACGAAGAATTGCAGGTAGAAGGTCATTTAAGTGCGTAGAATCTGCAATGATGGAGCTGCAAATTGCAACCCTGAACATTTTGTGGGGCTGAGCCCCATTATGGATAATTCAAACAGTCCAAACTCGAAAGAATAAAAGCTGATGCTATCCTCTTACAGGCGACCCATGCTACAAACACCCTAACAGCTGTGTGGGGAAAACTTGTTGGTGGCCAGTGGTTTCTAAGTGAGTTTCCTACACCTAAGGCCGGTGTTGCTATTTGTTTGAGCCACAAGGTTTCTGTGCAGCAGGTTTCCTTTGAGGAAATATATAAAGGGTACCTCATGTCTGTGGAGTTCCTTTGTTATACACAAAAAATAACCATTCCTTCTACACCGATACACACAAAATATTCGTGGTGAATGTCTATGCACTGAGTGATCTGATGGAAAGGAAAAATGTATTTCCACACTCCAGGAATTTTGTAGAAGATCAGGATTCGACCACGTTTATTTGTATCGCTGGGTATTTAATTGTACAATTTATCCGGGAGTTGATAGGAATGGTCATCAGCCTCATGTAGCCTCCACTGAGGGTTTGGAGAACATCGTTAATAACTATTGTTTAAAGGAGGTGTGGAGACGACAACTCCCATGTTTGTGTAGCTACACATGGTGCATATGTCAGGATGGCTTTATATCAAGGACAAGACTTGATAGAACATATGTTAATAAGCCAATGTCAAATGTTGTGACTACATCCTGAATTCTAACAACCAGCTTCACAGATCAAAGTTTTGTCGTGTTGTTCTTATAAATTACCATCGTCGTCAGGTGCTATAGTGGGGCAACTTAGCTAAATTAGCATAACAATTGTGCATTTTGTGAGGAAAGCACCAAATTGGCACACTAGTAGCCTATCATATTATGAACAGATTTGGATATTGGGCCATCTAAAATTTTTGATGGCAGTGGAAAATGGCTGCACAGCCACAGCGGCTGAATTTGAGATGGCCCAATATCCAAATCTGTTCATAATATGATAGGCTACTAGTGTGCCAATTTGGTGCTTTCCTCACAAAATGCACAATTGTTATGCTATATTTAGCTAGTTGCCCCACTCGTGGGGCAACTTAGCATAACAATTGTGCATAACAAATCTTATTAAATTCAATAAAATGGAAATATGTTGAGATTGTGTGTTTTGAACAAGAGTGGCTCGTTCCGATACATGTGAAGAGTAATTTGAGTCCGTCGTACGCTCGTAAATTTAATTTAATTTCTCTTCGAGGTTTCGATGCACGCACATCGATAATTAATTATTCATGCTGAATTATACCATGAGATTTTGGTTTTTTTTACTCATATTAAAGTTTTGTTTCCTGTCAATCATAAGTGAACTTGTAAAAACATCGAAATCATCACTGTTGTTTTCTTTGACAATAAGGATCAAAACGAATGTTTCATCAACACTGAAAGTTTGTTCGCTTCTAAGGAATTCCACAAGTGTCTTTTCATCATGAAGAAATGACTCAACAAAGGCCCCGGATACCAATAATGTCATCACCCACAAAAAAACTCTCTTTCCAGTGCCCTTTTCTCCTAACTATGACCATATTAATCTCAGGAATATAAATTTTACTCCAAAATAAGATCACTGAATTCTTGTAATATAAGTCACAGTTGCCCCGTGATGAGTTAATATAATGTTCATTACAGATAAGATCCCTAATGTGGTGAATGTAGGTATAATACTTTAATGATTCCGGGATGCAAGTTTGCGGCATGATGTGAGGCGAGCTGATCAAACGAAGGAAACGCGTGACGATGTTTAATGAACACGTCTTTTCAAATTGTATGGTGTGATGACGGCACAAGGCTCGCTGGGACACGTGTAATTAGATTCGCCTTGTGAACCTCAAAGAGCACGATCAAAGGTTCCTTGTGAGAAAAGGTTAGCTGCGTGATACATGCCAACATATAGCTAAGCCTCTGACGGTAGACCCGGGGTGCAGCACGAGCCTGTACCTGAACCTCTCAGTGGTTGCCACTTAATGAGCTGTGTTGTGCAGGTAATTAGCATGATTATTACAGACTGGGCAGTCTCGACATGTTACACCTCCAAGTAAGGCAGACTGTTACATCTTTTGAACCAATGATGATCTAAATTTGGGGAACAAATTGGAGGCCTCTATGGTCCTGCCACTGGGTGGCTTCTTTAAATTGCCTAAGTATTTCAAAACAAACTGGAAGGTTAACATGTTGTTACAACCGCATGTTAGAGGAGCCAAGCGGGGCGGAGGAGGGACACGTGTTCGATGCAAAGTTAGTCATTACCAGGTCCCGGAGAGAGGACATGCCATCAGCCGAGGTCTATGTTGGGAAGTTTACAGGTTGAGTCAGATCGTGGAATCACCTGCAGTACCATGGTGAGTTGATTCGATTCAAACTCGATCTTCACAGAAAGATGGGTATGTATGTAGTCGTCATTGTTCGGTGGATTGCACATCACACAGACAAACACGAGATGGTTGTGGTGAGAAATGCACTTCCAGAGGTGTCATCTGGTTCCTAACATTCCAAGATGTTAGGTGGAGAAAAACCTGTTCTAACAGAAAAGAGAATATCCAGGCGGAGACACACAAGAGTCAGACATAGTGTGAGAGGAAGGTCTACATTTTACAAGCAATGTTTTTGGAGTGGTGGCAGCAACCTGTGTGGAGAGATCTGTGATGTGAGAACAGTCTTCGAATGTTATGAAGAGCAAGGAAAAGGTACAGAGATAGAGAGGGGGGAGGAGTGGGAGCGTAGGCTGGGATTGAGGATCGTGGCCTGGGGGTTGTGGGAGAGATGCGAAGGCTGTGGACACTTAGGAGTTAACCACCATGCATCTGATGTCGCTGCAAATTGGGTTCTGTTTCACAAGAGACACTCACTTCTATTGCACAATCATTTCATCTGCCTCCACGATGCCAGTATAATCGTTTTCATGTTACCCGATATAAATGTGCCCCTATTTTAATGATAAAAGTCCCTCTTTACAAATGCAATTACTGCTTGTGGCACCATCAGTGGATAAAACTGCAAAGGAAAGGCGTAAACTTGTACACTCAGACCCTCATGGTGCTTTCCAGTTTTAAAAGCACTCTCGTCCCTCTCCGGCCTCACCCCCCCCCCCCGCCTGCTCTGTCTGAGATATGTCCCCCCTCCCCACTCCCCCCCCCATATTTCTTGCAGAGCGCTCAAGGTCCGCCAGCACCCCTTCTGGTAAAACTACCAAAATCAAGGATTACTACTCACCTTCACTCTTTTATTCCTCTGTTTTTCCCACATTTGGAACAAACTCCCACACTCTCTTCAATCCCACTCTTCCCTCCAGGTCTCCAAAACAGCTGTTCACCACATCTCATATCGTCCCCATCCAAAACTTTGATCTTTTTTACCCCCGTTAATCCACCCAAACCCACCTCCTTCAAATTCCCTGCTTCCTTCCTGAAAGTCCCTGTCGTGTCCATCTTGTTTACCTTATGTACCCCACCCCATCCCTCTCCCTTCCACAGGTCTCCTCATGTCTCTGTTCCCCACTATTTTTCCATCCCTCTCCTGCCCCTCTTGTCTCCTGCTCCCCTTGTTGTACGTTCTGTGTGTAAGCTCTTCCATGAGCCTCGACAGAGTATACAAAAATAATTTTTAAAAAAGATCATTCTAAATGGAGAAATTTTAATAATTAAATTTCCTTTTGTTTCTTTCCTTACTTGACAATGCATTGCATTGATAGCATCACATGTGGCATTGTTTGTTTCCAGCGGACATTCGGGGTAACCTCATTTATGTACAAAGCTCATGAAAACAACCAGCTCTGTTTTCTGCACAAATCTCAATTCATATACTTGCTCCAAAAATCGCTCCCAATGTAACTTTACGTGCAATACGGAAGGAATTTTTTGTGGAAAGCATTTTTAAATTTGAACCTCACGAGCCGTTGAAGTTGGTGGTCACACGACAGACTCGATATAAATGAAATCGTTGTCTCGAAATGAATGAAGCTGCAGTGATTCGGGACAAAAAAAAAGAGTCACTTCGAACCTATTTACCTGCAGCACCGAAGGTGGGCCGAAGGTGGACCGAAGGTGGACCGAAGGTGGGCGGACGTTATTTTTTCACAAACTTTATACAAACCTTATTTTTTGTCATCGAATCCTTCAAGGCGGAATCAGCCGTGTCCAGGTAATGTGAACTCATTAAAATACACGTGGCCATTGCTTAAGACCCCTTTTGGGTGTACGTCCGTGGTCATTAGGGATACAACTTTTTTGCAACTCCATAGTCCTGTATCATATTCTGATGAGCTTTTGCTAGAAAACAATGAAAATCAATGTTTTTTTTGTATTTGTTCAAAAAAGTTCACCCATGACTAACTTTGAAATTTGCATGACTTGCATGACCTTAATTGCTCGCTCACAGCATTGATTGCTTCTGCTGATGTTTAGTTTTGATGGCTCTTGTTTCCAGTGATTTGTCAAGGATTTAAAAGCAGTCTTGCAGGGTAGTAAGGCTTTTTTAAAGTTAAATAAATAATTAAACAGGGTTCTAGTTTTTGGAAATCCACCCAAATGCAACTGAGTATAAAAATTTCAAAGTTAGTCATGGGTGAACTTTTTTGAACAAATACAAAAAAAAACATTGATTTTCATTGTTTTCTAGCAAAAGCTCATCAGAATATGATACAGGACTATGGAGTTGCAAAAAAGTTGTATCCCTAGTGGTCATATCCTGGGGAGATGTCTCCCTGGATTGATGATTCATGATGCTTGAGATTTCCTCCTCCTCTGAATTCACACCACCATGTGAGTGGTTAACCGATTCATTATGCTCATGATATGTAAAAGCCCTTTATTCCCTCTTCTTTCTCATTAAAATTTTTCTTTTTTCTTCTGTCTTTACTTGTTAAACTTCCAATTCTTATTTTTACTCGTGTTTTTTCTTGTTGAACTTTAACCTCTTTTTATGTTTGCCAGTGAACGTGTTTCAGCACCATTGCATTCATGGTGTCCTTTGGCATTAAGTCAGGATTGTATTTCCTTTGCATCGGATTCACATGAACCTTTGTATTTGTTTTCCACCCCCTCTGACTTGTTTCGGATATTTCAAAAAACCGTTACAAGTTTATCTTTCTTTTTTTCAGTTATCTGTTCTCCATGACATTATCTCGACCTGGTTTAGATCACGGCGGTGATTGGCTGAATTATGTTGCCATGGCAACCGCCTCAGTAACTTTGCTTGTGCGCACGAGATTTCAAAAACCGTTCGACATTTAGCGTTCATATCGCAGATATGTTTTTGTAAGGTTCACCTGGCTCCACCTGGACGGTTTTGCGGGTAGAGGAGTAGCAGGTGAAACCCGAATCCTACCCGGCTTCCTCCTGATCACTCCATCTTTGTCTACTTGGGTTCCTCCTGATGCTCCAGTGCTGTGTTCGCTCAGTAAATTGAGAATATCTATTCCTCATGACGTTTTCTCAACCTTATTAGATCAAGGCTGTGATTTCTTGAATTAAGTTGCCATTGCAACCATCTTGGCTTGTGCATGCGATGTTTCAAAAACCGTTCAAGATTTAATTTTATATTATACAGATCTATTCTTCATACCACCCAAAAAGGGGGGGAACCTAGAGTATCAGCTCCTTGTTTTCATTTATTTCGCTGCTGAAGAAATTAGGGCAGAAACGCTGCTATCCCTTTCTGGTATTTATGTAAACTCATGAAAATTTCACCTGAGTAGTTCATTGCATTCTTTGTGGATGGTGGTCTTTGATAATGTCCCATGGCGATCACTCTGTGTGTAACGAAACAGAGTAAAGCGAGCTCATGCCGGTTTCCCTGCCTGCTGAGCTTGTGCCTTCGAAACTGCTCGGAGGTTTGCCCGGAGTTTTCTTATTTCAATTGAAAATGCTCGCTGTGACTTTCCCAGGAGCATGCTTCATCCACATGCAAGCTTCATCTGTCTGTGTGTAAACTGTCATCCTTGTTTCAGTACCCGTCTCCCCGCCCCCAATCCCCATCTCCATGGAAGAAAATTCTTCTCGAAGAATCTTGTTCCACCGTTGAAGGCAGTGAAGA
This sequence comes from Eptatretus atami, assembly GCA_035128595.1. Lineage (NCBI taxonomy): Eukaryota > Metazoa > Chordata > Myxini > Myxiniformes > Myxinidae > Eptatretus > Eptatretus atami. Next base: position 81,879,575 of record CM068967.1, read on the forward strand.
GAACTATCCGTGAGCAACCTGATGAACGTATTCAAAACGTGAGCACACAATCCAAGTTGTCATGTTTTACTCATTTTCATGAATGGTAATACCGATGCAAGTCTTTTATCTCATTATTTTTAATCATTAGAACATTGATTTAACTTGATGGATAATGAGCAATGGTGCATAATGACAAATATTACAACACATTAATATCGGGTATTAAAATGCATGTTTGCACGGAGTGTGAATAAATTCAAATTCTCTCAATTACACAATTAAATTGGTTCCATCTCGATAATCTTTATGAATCATTATATTAAAGGTATTAGACAGACAGATGGACCCAGATTCCCCTTGAACTCGTTTTAATATTGATACCGATGAAATGATCACGCACAAACTGTTCCTTGGTGTGTGTGTCTCGTTTTCCGTTAGCAAGATGTATCTCAGATAACCTCACAGCCATTTTATTCATGTAGTTTGTAGAGCAACAAATGAAATATGTGAATCCTTTGATTACAGCACTCGATTAATCAAATTAATCATTTGTTTGTTGGATAAAAGGAATGAATTTTTAATCCTGTCTGGCTGTCTGTCTGTATGTCTGTCTGTGAGCAGGATATATATATATATATAAAGTTGTCGACAGATTCGGATGAAAATTGGTGGACACACGTTGGGTGTGCGACGAGGACGAATTGATTCAAGTTTGGGGAAGATCCGAATCCAGATCCAGATGTGAGAATTGTTTGTTTTTTAAAGTGATTCTTCACCATTGAGAGATGGGCCAAAAGCGATATATAGCATGATATTTCAAACAATTGTGGACGGACTTGATGGATGAGTTGATTATGTGACGAACAAGCCGATTCGATTTTGGTTGAGGTCTGGATTCAGATCCGGCTCCATCAGTGGGATACAGAATGTAAACTGTTCAGCCTGGCGGAGGTAAGCGCTCTACCAAGTGCTGTTCTAGATATTTTTAGGACACCATTGACCTTACAGGCTGTGGTACCCTATTGTTTCTGTTCTAGATATTTTTAGGACACCATTAACCTTACAAGCTGTGGTACCCGATTGTTTCTGTTCTATATCATTATTGTCCTAAATATTGGGCAAACTAACTCAAGCTTTTCATGAGGCTCATCTTCAAGTGGGATAGCGCTTCTCACTATTTATGTCAGATTGCTAGATTACTTTTTATATGTCCTCATGAGCCTTACATAGACCGTAAGCCCATATGTGACGCTCTCTGACGTTTATCTCATGTTGAGCTGTAGTCTAGAATATGGTATTAATGTTGGTGAGACGACGACAAAATACTTACCGCATAGTGGTGCCAACAGCTTTAGGGAATTCACCATCTGTATTCTCTATTCTATCAGTATTTCCTAGACTCAGTCCGATTAAACATCTCAGACACTATTATCACATATATTTAGCTTCTACTCAAGACTTGTTTCTATGGGCAGAAGTCCCATCTCTCACACTTGTACCAGGCATGTGGGCTAAAGCGTAGATCCCTTTGTTTGATATTGCGTAGATATTGCTCTAAGTTAAGGGACATTCATTACCTATACAGGGCCCTCGTGGTGTACACTCATGTGTTCTATTGTAGTCTAGATATTTTTTAGGGACACCAAGTTGAATCCTTATCAGCGCTGTGTTACCACTATTGTGTTTGCTGTTCTTAATATGTTTAGGCGAAAGTACCTTTAAACTTACAGGTCTGTGGTACGCTCTATTTTTTCTGTTCATAGCTAGATATTTTTTTTAGGACACCAGTAGACGTCTAGTTAATCGCTTTGTGTACCGATTCACCTGATTTCTGATACTCAGAGTGATTCTGTTAGTAGGACACCATTAACCTTACAGCCTGTGGTACCCTATTGTTTCTGTTCTAGATATTTTTTGTTATAATTATTTGTCCCATTTTGAGCCTTTTTTTTTGCTCAACGATCTCCTTAAACATGTGTTTTCTTAGCAACAACTTACTTGTCTGATTGACACTAAATTTAAACCATCGGTGCAACTACACATGCTGAATTTTTTTTTAATGATAATTATGACGTCATAGCTCACGTGGGGTGCCAGCCATGTTGGAAAAACAGAAAAACTTTGGACGTCTTCTCGGGAACTGCCCACTGGAAAAAAATTGAAACATGGCTCATTGTGAAGACCTCCACAAGGGCTATACTGTAAGTGGTGTTAACCGTGAAATCATTGGTGAAGTGGTATCCCAGTGAAAGTTCGACTTGTAGAACACTGCATCTCATCAGGATGAAAATTTTGAAAGTTCATCTCGGGAAAGATGTGAACACAAAAAAAATTATGATGTCATCCATCATGTTGTTTGGCAGCCATATATATATATATATTTTTTTTTTTTACTGCTTTAGACCTTAAGTGAAACTGCACAAAAAGTCTAACCGCTTTAGAAATCGAAGTGAAACTGCACACAAATGATCGATTACACATGCTGAATAAAGTTTAACAACTATGATGTCATAGGTCACATGGTCTGGCAGCCATCTTGGATTTATCATGAAACTTTCAAAAATCTTCCCCAGAATGGCTGAACAGATTGAGGGGAAACTTCACACACACACGTTCCTCATGACTTGGGGATACTAGGGTGATTATGAATAATTGATAGGTCACGTGACTTGGTGGCTATATTGGATTGAAGGAAAACATTAAATAATGTTTCCTCTGGGTAAAGAGGA
>CM068967.1:81884135-81900744 GCA_035128595.1 Eptatretus atami
TCTCTCTCTCTCTCATTAATGTTACTTTTATGCGGTGCTTCCTATTTTCTTCAGTGCACTGGCTTTTCCACGAACCTTGACTCTGTATCTAAAAAACCCTCTGATCCTGTTTTCCCAACATTATGGCTGCAAAACGGTTTTGCACACAAAATGTATTTTGTCTCACATGGCAATGTCATCTTAGCCCAATCAAACCACTCCACACAATGATCAGTGTCCAATCGGCAAGCCCATAGCAAGTTTACCAAATGAAATGGTTTACATTTGTTGTGAGCATCCCAAAAACAACATCAACAACAAATGGTGAAGGATCCCAGAGCACAGATCTGTACCAGACGTTGCATACATTTTATTAAAATACACGAGCAAAGAACTCGTCCATATGGGTTAATCGCCAACTTTTATGATGTTTATGGTGGTTATTATGATTAGTAATACCGACTTATATCATGAGGTGGCGATATATGATACACATTTACATCTATAGAGAATTGGGGTCCTCCCCCACCCTGAATTCCGGGGGCTACGATTTTCTTTTTACCACCTAAATCCACCACTCCAATTGGAACCACCACATCAACTCATTCTGTTCAGTGGTTTAGGAAACGTGGCATAAAAGTGAAATAAATACACACACACAACAAAAAATACACACAACCACACGAAAAAACAAACCAGCACATAAAATCAAACATCACACCTAACACACCATAACACACACACACGACACACAGAACCACACACACAAGAAGATTGTCATGCATAGCAGCGATACTTGTGAAACCATTAAAACAAATTTGATTCAAAAAATATTGTTGGTTGAATTCAATGACGAAATATGGCAACTCTCTTCAAATATCAAGTGACAAGATAGCACAATTGTCAGTCCTTAGAAATTCGGCCTATGTTGACCTTTTGGTCTCTATTGACCTCAAAAATAATTGTTTGGTTGAATTTAGTGACCTGATTTATACATCCTCTTCAAATTTCAAGTCAATCGGATGAAAATTGAGGATTTTAGAGATACCACCTAAGTTCTTGACCTTAGTCCTTTGTTGACATTTTGACCTCAAAAACAATAGGCATGTTTCTTATGACAAACGCTACCATGTGGTGAAGTTTCATGACGATTGGTTTAAAATTCAGATGTGTAGGCGATAAAACAGACAAACAGAATAACAAAATTGACTGACCAATATACTTGAGAAACCTTCGATTTTGCAAGTAATAATAAAGTAACAAGAAAAAGATGATACTTGCAAAATCCACCCTCCTCTCCAACGGTTGCCATGGATACATCAAATTGTCCATTTCATTAAGATTAAAATTGACAATCCCAATCAAAGTTCAGGTCAATCGGATGAAAATTGATTACTTTTCAGAATGAAATTGATGATTTTAGAAGTTTGACCTTGAGTTGACCTTTGACCTTTTGACCTCAAAAATAGTTGCTTTCCCAATTCATTGATGGAGTATGCAAATCCTGTTCAACCAACAAGTGAATAGGATGTAAATTGACGATTTTTCAGTTGAAAGTTGATGATTTTAGAAGTTTGACCTTGAGTTGACATCTTGACCTCAAAAATAGTTGTTTTCCAAATTCAGTGATGCAATATGTAAATCTTCTTCAATTTTCTAGCCAATTGGATAAAAAATGACGATTTTGGAAATTTGACCTCAAGATGACCTTTGACCTTTCACCTCAAAATCAATAGGCTTCTCAATTGAGACTACCTCTACAACTTGGTGAAGTTTCAAGACAATTGGTTTCAAATTGTGACCTGCAGGCAACAAACAGACTGAATAATAAAATCGACTAACCAATGTACTTTAAAAATCTTCGATTTTACAAGTAACTAGACGACCCGTGAACCTGTTGGTTTCCCGTTGTGACAGCGGTTGATGAAGAAAACAAAAGATACAAAATTTTATTATCATTTAGTTGTCAAACTTTAACTTGAAGAAAATTTGAACATTTAACTCAGGAGTCATCGTTCGGCCAACCGGTTTCTCTCGAGGTATATCAACACATTCTCCATGGTTTGTCCTTGCGCTTTATGGATCGTCGTACCAACAAGCTTGACTGAATCGGGAAATGATTTTGATAATTTTTTCGTTTCCCGATTTGAACAAAACTTAATACTGCACACCCGCAGACGAATGGTGAGTAAGGTGGCACTAAAATTTTGGTGCTATCGTCTACTGTTTTGGCTGTATTTCGGAACATACATACAATATATATATATATGTACATATATATACAATATATATATAAAACTATATATACACCGATGATTCAAACATTATGACCACCTGCCTAATAGGCTGTTGGTCCTCCGTGTGCCACCAAAACAGTGCCGACCCGCCGAGGCATGGACTCTACAAGACCCCTGAACGTGTCCTGTGATATCTGGCACTAAAACATTAACATTAGGTGGAGCCACCGTGGATCGGACTTATCGGTCCAGCACATCCCACAGATGCTCAATCGGATGAGATCTGGATAATTGGGGGGGGGCACCAATTTGGAGGCCAGGACAACACCGTGAACACTTCATCATGTCCCTCAAACCATTCCCGAACAATGTGTGCAGTGTGCAGGGCGTATTATCCTGCTGAAAGAGGCCACTGCCATCAGGTAATACCATTGCCATGAAGGGGTTCTGGTCTGCAACGATGTTTAGGGAGTGACACATGTCAAACTGATGTCCCATGAATGGCCGGACCCAGGGTTTCCCAGCAGAACATTGCCCAGAGCATCACACTCGCTCCACCGGCTTGTCGTCTTCCCACAGTGCATCCTGGTGCAATCACTTCCCCAGGTAAATGGTGCACACGTGCACGGTCATCCGCGTGATCCAAAAGAAACGGGATCACGGCCAGGCGACCTTTCTTCCACTGCTCCAAGGTCCATACCAGTTCCAACGCTCGCGTGCCCATTGTAGGAGCTTTCGACGGTGGACAGGGGTCATCATGGGCACTCTGACCGGTCTGCGGCTACGCAGCCTCATATGCAGCAGGGTGCAATGCACTGTGGATTGTGAAACATTCCTGCCGTGACCACCATTACAATTTTCTGTGACTTGTGCTACAGTAGACCTTCGTCGGTTCGGACCAGATGGGATAGCCTTCGTTGCCCTCGGGCATCGATGAGCCTCGGGCGCCCAACACCCTGTCGCCGGTTTGTGGTTTGTCCCTCTTCGGACCACTGTCGGTAGGTACTCACCACTGCTGACCGGAGCACCCCACAAGTCTTACCATTTCAGAGATGCTCTGACCAAGTCGTTTGGCCATAACAAGTTTGCCCTTGTCAAAGTCGCTCAGGTCTTTACTCCTGCCCATTTCTCCTGCATCCAACACATCAACTTCAGCAACTGACTGTTCACTTGCTGCCTGATATATCCCACCCCTTGACGAGTGCCATTGTAACAAGATAATCAATGTTATTCACTTCACCTGTCAGTGGCATAATGTTTGGCTCATCAGTGTGTGTGTGTATTATATATATATATATATATATATATATATATATATATATATTATTATATTATATTATATCTATATCTTTATATACACACCAAATGAGAGTTTTCATTATATAGATAGATAAGATGGTTCATCATTTCCACATCTTGCAACATCATGAGGAATTTCATGTGGATTACATCATTAAAAATAAGACAGGAAAAAATGCATCATTGATTAAATTTTTTTTGTAAAAATCGATAATAATAAGGGAATATTGTTAAGCTATACTATAACAATACACACACACACACACCACACACACACCAACACACACACACACACACACACACACACGACCAGCATCGCGTTAGCTTCAACTCACACAATCTCATAACATGGAATCCACTTTTCATTTAAAATTTGAACTGAGTAAGGTAAAGCATTATTCTTCAAAGTGTTTGTTTTACAATGAAATTCAGGCATTTTGACACTCCACCTGAGGATTCTTGTGGGACTATTAATGGGGAAAATTTTACAAATCCACTTGTGGTTTTTAAAAGTTTTTCCATGAATGTGATCGAGTGATTTTCTGCATTCTTCCAAACTACGGCGTGAATACTGAGACAAAAGTTGTTGGTAAGTTGTATATTTGAATCCCAATACTATGCGTTTGCGGAGTACGTTTTTGAACTCTTTCATTGCCAAAATTTGGGCGTTTTGTAAGTGCTCCACTCCAGACAGGTGCTGCAGATTGGGTGAAAGACCGAATATTACTTTTGAAAATAGTAACCAAGAATTGGGGCGGTAAACCATGACGTTTCACAAGATGTAACATGTGAAGTTTACTATTTGCACATTTTTCGATATTCTCCACATGAGCTCCCCACTTTAAATCATTTTGAATACTAGAAGGGCAATCGGTAGAGCGCATACCTCCGCCACGTAATGCCTGATCCACGAGAACATATCGGGCCCATGACATTTTTGAGATATCATGCCATGCAGTACTATGTCGTTTTTGGCCCGATCTCTCAATGGTGAAGAATCACTTAAAAAATTAAATAACTCTCATATCCAGATCCGGATTCGGATCTTCACCAAAATCGAATCGATTCATCAGTGCAACACACCCAACACGTCCACCAAGTTTCGTCTGAATCCGTCGAAGACGTTTTGAGATATCACGCGACATATCATTTTTATCCCTGTCTATCAATGGTGACGAATCACTTAAAAAAATTTGAGGAGTCGGATCCGGAGCCGGATCTTATCCAAAATCAAATCAGTGCTTCCTTGTCAAACACCCGACATGTCCACCAAGTTTCATCCGAATCTGTCCAAAACTTTTTGAGATATCGTGCTATATATTAGTTTAGCCCTATCTCTCAATGGTGAAGAATCACTTTATAAATTAAATAATTCTCGTATCCAGATGCGGATTCGAATCTTCATCAAAACTGAAACAATTCTTCCTTTTCACACACTCGACATGTCCACCAAGTTTCATCCGAATCCGTCCACAACTTTTTGAGATATCCTGCGCACAGACAAACAGACAAAAAGGGGTGAAAACATAACCCCCTTCACCTTCGGTGGCGAAGGTAATAAACACTTAAAACGTTTGCCATGCAGACATTATGGAGCTGATGGTTTCTGATCCACACAATTGGCTCATTTGGAGGATCTCACAAAATTTAATATCCATTTTGACACATGCAAGCAACACACAAAAACAAACAAAATCAATCAAACACAGAAAATAAACAAATAAAAACACACAAGAACAAACACAAACATTCGACGTAACATGATTTTTAACTATCAATTATTTGTAAACATTAAAAACTTGAGATGACATGTGAGATCGTGTCCAGTTTTGTTGTTTTTTTAAAATATCATCGCCCGGGCCTTTATCGGTGTCTGAACCCCAAAAAATTTCAATAACGACAAATGTTTCACATCGCGCAGACTGCATAACGAATGCGTGAACGAAACGATCATTCGAGCAATCTGTGCATCCGTGGACATTTCATTCGCGATCCACAAACTCCTCAAGGCCAGAGTCCATTTCCCACCCGCATCCATTACATTCATATCCCATTGGCAGCAATACGATGCAAGCACTGTATTCAAAGGTTTGACTATCAATATTGTACAAAAATTGAGGGAAAATGGATGCTCATGAGTCATATTTCCTGTTTATTAATACATTGTTATTGTAAGAGTTGTCCAGTTCTTTGTTCGATTTCTTGGAACACCATGTCCAATATCGACTGAAATTTTGAAGCCATCTTCAGGATACCTATTGCAAACCTGCTGTCCTTTTTTCAACCTGCTGTCCATACATAATTGTGCGTTTCATTTGAGTAAACATTTCCACTAGTACCCAAGTCAAAATCCTGCTGTCTCTGTAGGTTATTTGCATGCTTGACCACCCTCGATCATTAGGATGCTTCCTGGTCTATAACTAACACAGCAACACCAAATGGCTAACTTTGATGAAATATTTCAGTTACATGGTTGTGTTTTTTTTTAAAACGGCCAGTCGCCGACTGGGAATCCTCCGTCGTGCAAAGTCTTTCCTCGGCCCACCTGGAGTACTGCTCTCCCCTCTGGGCTGGTGCTCCTGCCTTCCACCTTTCTCGGCTTCACACTGTGGAAACCAAGGCATTTCGGATCATTGGCATCTCCAGAGATGAGGCTGAGTCTTTGGGCCTCTCACTCAATCACCGCAGGTTGGTCGGGGGTCTTTCTGTCTTCTACCGTCTCCTCTCCAGCCTCACCCTCCCCCCCCCCCCCCCCCCCCCCCAGCTCTCTCTCTGCGATTTGTCCCCACCACATTTCCGCAGGGCACTCAAGGTCTGCCAACAACCCCCTTCTGGTAAAACTACAAAAATCACGAATCACTGCTCACCTTCACTCTTTCATTCCCACCTTTGGAATAAACCTCCTCACCTCTATTCAATCCCATTCTTCCCTCCAGGCCTTCAAAACAGCTGTTCACCACCACCTCTTATCATCAACCATCCAAATGCTCCATCTTTTCTACCCACGATAATCCACCCAAGCCCACCTCCTTCAAATTCCCTGCTTTCCTTCCTGAAAGTCCCTGTCGTGTCCATCTTGTATTCCCCGTGTTCCCCGCCACATCCCTCTCCCTTCCACAGATCTCCTAATGTCTCTGTTCCCCACTGTGTTGTCCTTCCCACTCCCGCCCCTCTTGTCTCATGCCCCCCTTGCTGTGCGTTGTGTGTTAGCTCTCACACGAGCCTCGACAAGGTATACAAAAAAGTAAAGAAAAAAATTCCATTATTCACCTTGCAGACTTGTTAAGATGGCCAAGCATATTGGCTGTTCATTCCCAGAGTAGAATGAACTGTTGCTCGTCTGAGCATCATTACCCGGTAACACTTAATGATTGCAGCAAAAGGGCACTGGGCATTGAAACGGTGTCGCTAGCTGTTTTCCACTGCAAGGAAAAGGAAAGTTTATCAAGACTTTCTAAATTATTCGTTGTTTGAAGCTTCTCATTGCATCGCATCGTACATTCATCATACGGCATGTGATCAATATGAGGCATTCTGTAATACAGGCACGACGACGATGGACGAAATGCAGAAACCATCTATTGAAGGTTAACACACCAGTTTAATCTCGACGCTTCTTTTCGACAGTTTGGGTAAGTGAATACACCACGTGAACACGATGGTGGATTATGAAATGTGCAGCCAGATCGGGCCATTTCAACATGCATGCAAAGTCCATCAATACGCAGCAAGGCATCATGAGCCGTTTGAATGCCTCTGAAATGAAATTATTTTATTTTGTTTTGTTGAAACATTTTTAAAGGTAACCATTTCTCAAGATCACGATACCATTTGCCATCGATGCAGACTCCACATCGCCATGTTTCTGTTTGCGAGCCGTGTGATGTGATCGTGTGCCGCTCACTGTGGCACAAGCTTGCGGAGTTGGACAGTGCCTCAGAATGTGAGATGCACGTTCTTGTGGTGCACAAGGTGTGGTGGTGTGGTGGTGGTGAGGTGTGCAAGGACAGTGCCTTGTGATGAAAATGGAATCACACCTGATGTGACGCTACTGTTTCTTGCCATAGAAATGTTGCTTGCTCCATACACGTCTCACCAGAAGCCTCAGAACAAACCAGGTGTGACAGTGTTGTGATGTGAGTGGGAAGGCGTTTTAATCAACAACATTCAGAGCATTTTGGGTAGATTTGCAATCGGAACCAACGCTGATGTATGGTGGCAGTTATTTAATAAAGTAAACGCAAACTAATCGAATTACAGTTTGTGGAATCAGTCTGCCTTGCAGCATGTTGAAGATAATTGTTTTATGTCATATTGAACAAATCCCTGGTGTTGGCTTATTGGTTAGGGTGGTGGGATTGTGATCCGAAGATCCTGAGTTCAAATCCTACTTTGTTGTTGAATTAATACCAGGTGGGGTTGACTCTGCCTGTCATCCTTCTGTGGTCGGCAAAATTGAGTGCCAGCTGGCTGGTATCCTGTGTCGGAGTGGTGACCCGTCCAGGATTGTTCCAATAGCCAAGGAGACTCTTAGGCATCACCAACGCTCTGCACAGTCCCAGTGGATGGACATTAAACCAAGCAAATTCTTGTTTGATCAAGCGGTTTAACTCGTTTCTTCAAATTTGTCAATGGTTCGTATGCTCTTTTGCAGCCTTCTAGAATGTATCTCCAAGTTCTCTTTACTGACTTGCCCATGCACCCATGCGGAGAGGAACAGTCTCTCATCCACACTGTATGCATTGTCATTGGTCACGTGAAAGAAAAAGTAAACATCAGTGAACAATAAATGCACCGATTGGACACTTTGTGGAAATTCTCCACATCATTCAATTGGATAGAATTGCAAGATGACAATCGGGGCTCATTTTGTTTGTGGCAAAGACAATAAATCAAACGTTGAGTAAAACAGGGTTATTGTACACATTTACTGTTATAGGGAGAAGAGTAGATGTCCAAGGCATCAAAACTGCTGATTTGCTCAGGAGATAATCCTGAGACGAGAGTGTCATGTGTTCATAATGGTCCGACGGGCCTTTTTTCACGTCAAGGGTTTTGCTCCTTGTACGCTCTCAGTCTCTTAACCATCTTCAGCAATTCCAAGATGCGTGCATTCTTTCACTAACACCCTCCTGGTGAAAGTTCCAAAATCCCTTGTTCGTCACTTCTCCCATCGATGGAACTGCCCTGCAGAGACGTTATTTCCCACTCTTCCCTTCAGGGCTTCAAGCAAGCAGTGCGCTGCCACCTTTTGTCATCCCTTAACCTCACCCATGATCGTTATTACCCCCATTAACCCTTCTTAACCCACCCTCTCACTGTATGTCAGTGTTTCAACCCATTCCTTTCTCTGTCTCTAGTCTCTGAGTTCTCTCTCTCTCTCTCTCTCCTCTCTCTCTCTCTCTCTCTCTCTCTCTTCTCTCTCTCTCTCTCTCTCTTCTCTCTCTCCCCCCCCTTTCCCCTTATTCCCTTTCCCTTTCCCCTTAATTCCCTTTCCCTTTCCCCTTATTCCCTTTCCCTTTCCCCTTATTCCCTTGCCGGATGTGCCAGATTGCTGCCCACTGTCGATTCAACCACCTTACTCTTCCATGAGCCTCGCTCTTGTCGTGAAAAAAATGGCATCCTTATGCACAATTTAGTTTGCATTTTTACGAGAGCAATTCCTACTTGGGGTGGCATCAATCACATGGGATTTCTGCCTGCATGTGTAACCCAGAACTGTGAGCTTCCAGTAATGAGAAGACCCACTCTGGCTCACTCGCTGGTGATTGTTCGCATTTCATGATATCAGCTGATTGTTTAGTTTTTGGTTTAGAAGGAAAAACAAGGGAAAGCAGACACAGAATAAAGCAATTCTTACATGCAGGCAGTGCTAAGACACATCCCATAATTATAAAACATTTCTACCCCAACACTATAGCAGCACAGTGCTTATTATCCTCCCAAACGGCAACACAAAGTGTGGTCTTCAACAGCCTGCCGTGAGCACTTTTACCATCATTTAATTAACGAGCCCTTCTTTTTTCATCACTTGATGCAGATTCCAAAACGCACACATTCTTACACACAGGTTAATACCAGCTTCTTCTTTCCAGTCTTCTACTCACAAATCTTTTGTCTCTTTGAAACTGGTAAAGTGTCCTTATGCCCTTCAGTCTGCATGGTGAACTGTCCAACATAATCATTCCTCTGTGTATAAAGTCTCTCTCTCTCTCCCTCTCATTCTCTCATTCTCTCATTCTCTAAAGAGAGAATATCCGCTGGAGCTTTACCCCATTTCAACCGGTTCACCACAGCCTGTGTTTCACAAGCGAAGGTGGACCACAGTTGATTGGAGGGTCAGCAACAGTTATTTGTAACACCCCTGACGTCCAACTCGACAGCTGGTGGATTCAGCCTGGTACAACCACTCAAAGTAACCAGCCCAGCGGGCCTTCACTAAGACTCCTCTGTCAGAGCCTACCACTCTCTGCTCTAACTGCAGTGCTCTGAGGGATGGCTTGGATGAACGCAATACGCGAGTTCCCCTGTCAGCAGACGAGAATCACTTGACCACAGGTGGTGCTTCTCCCCTTCACAGATTCCTCGCCCATAGGCCTCCTTGTCCACCCTTAGGGCACATACAGTTTTACGCCTCAGCTCCCTGAACAGCTCAGCTCTGCCATTCAGCATGGCCCTTGCGACTCTGGTCAATAGTATCCAGTGTCCCTTGAGACAAAATTCTTCTTTGGCCGACGGTGAGTTCCAAAGACATCCACCAGCACATCAAGGATGGTGGTCTTGAAGGCATTCCACAAACTCTTCAGGACCTCCCAAAACACCCAGACCCCCCAAAATCTCCACTCAGCTTGTTCGCAAACTCCTCAGTGACCCTCTCATCCTTGAGCTTGCCACATCCAGCCTAGGCTGGGATGGTATGATTCTCCTGATCTAAGGTGCAACTTAAGAGTTGCTATAACAAGCCGTGGTCAGTATTGAGGAAATGTAGACCTCCGTTCGACTCTGCAGTTTCTGTATCATCCTCCAGTGACCATTAATAAAGGACATGGTCAATCTCCTTTGCCCCACCGCCAGCGTTGGAAAACCAAGTCCAGTGATGAGCCTGTGGGCGCTGCAACCATGAACCAGCCACCCTCAGTCCATGACTTCTTGCAAAGTCAAGGAACTTAGTGCTATATAAGGTTCAAGTTCCTGACCCATGGGACCAACACACGTCTCATAACCATCGCTATCAGTGCCAGTTGATGCATTGAAATCCCCCAAGACTAGAAGTGTATCTCGTCTGGGGCACTGATCAACAACAGACTTGAGTGTGGCGTAGAATGCATCCTTCACGGTGAGATCACTCGCCTCAGTCGGAGCATAAACAGAGACCAGGGAAATGACACCTAAGGAGTGACAAATCCTTCGTCTCATAATACGCTCATTGACCGGTGTTCTCTCAATTATCATTGGAGTCAGCTTATTGACAGCTGCAGTAACTTCTTGGGCATGGTAATCATCAGAGTGACCAGACCATAGTACATGTAACCACCCGCCATGATCTCGCCGCAATCCGGTGTCCGAACCTCAGAGAGTGCTGCAATACCGATGTCCAAATGCTTGAGCTCAGTTGATAACAGACAGATGATCATCCTCTCTTAGGGATAGGACATTGCGGGCACCACACTGAAGGGACCGCCCTCAGGTTAACCAAGGACATCGCCGTCTGGTGAACGACACCTCAGCACCATCCGACACACTCTCCCGCATTCTGACCCGGGAATGTTACCCCGTGGTTTCCCTCCTATCATCAAAGATTGGGGTCCTGAAGGCTTTGCCCCAATCCGTCATCCGGTGAGCTGCCCTGCGAAGGAAGCTGCACAAGGAGGTACTCCCACAGAGTGGGTTTTCAGATTTTTTTGCGTTTTTGTGTTTTGCGGAATGAAGGGTTTTACGGTGGCGGAGTGCAAATCCTGCCACCAACCTCCTAATAAGAAGTAGCCCAACTGCAGGAGGACGTCCACAGACACAGTTGGGCACTAGATAAGGATGGCCGTTGGCTCAAAGGAGCTCCTCCGCCTTTGACAGGTTTTGTTTTTAATCCTTCTGGGTGTCCATATCCAAACACTCTCCTCATCAAGAAACCTGGTGGGGGAGACGGTTTAAGTCGCCTACAACCCGACCATGGAACAGGTTATACAGGTTTACATTAAAGCTGTAGCAAGTCACAGATCTAATCTGGCCTGACCTGAAAGAGGTTTTGGAAATGGAATTGGGGATCTGACATGTTAACTCTGATAAGGTTCACGAATCATACTCCTTGCTGTTGTAATGAAATCGTATAGATTCGGGAAGTAATCTTTGATTTTTACAATGTCTTTTCCTGAATGTAATCATCCAGGAATTTAATTACATTTTCTTGAGACGCTAAGGTTGTTGTGGTTCCCCCTCATCCTCTTGAGAGCATAAAGCACTGAATTGTGGGGTAGAAGAGGTTTCGTCTGAGTCAAGTGCTTCATTTATGGCCTTCCGTGTTACTTGTTGAACACTTACTTTTGGCTCAAGAGATCCCATGGAACAGAAAGTTCTGTCCTGTTTACGGACCCCTCCGAATTTGCCTTGTCCATGTCCTTCCCCTCCACATCCCTTTCATTATCATCTGTGAGGGAAGGGTGAACATTTAGCTCACGGGATCGTTCCTCACCGCACCTTCACTTCTTCGCGGTGTAACCGCATTGGGACAAACACTCTTCACACCCCGATAACCCCACACCCAAAACACGTCATGACCTCTGAGGAGGCAGACATTTTATATTCAAACCCATTGATTTTTGCACATAGCACGACATTTAGTGTTTTTCCATTTCCAGGTAGTATCATATAAACCCTTTTAAAGGACATGACGTGTTTTAAATTTATCGCTAACATTACACATCGCATGCGCGTCGATTGCTTTTGAAAAGTGGGGGGGGGGGGGGGGGGGAACATTGCATGTCCAGACCACGAAGCCCACTTCGTGCCAGCCTGGACACAGCAAGTCTACCCTTGCAAATTCTTGATTTTATACGCTCGTTGACATGCTGCCTTCTGACACACAAATCCCTTAAATTAATCTGACCATCTATCGACCAATCTTTTTATCAAATGTAAGCAGACGGAGCGAAATTAATTAAACATTAATCATACACATTTCAAAGTTTCAAGTGTCATCAAAGAAATATATATATAATTGTTTTCAAGCCTCCTCACGAACCTTGAATTGATTCACTTAACATAAACTGAAAACTAGACTGACATACAAATTGATATTACACGAGTACGATCAACTTACCTTAAAACTTGCAAAAATATGAACCTTCTTGTCTGCCGATCCAGTTAAAAACTTTGTAGCAATGTCTTGGGGTCAAGTGCAGTCAGACGATCTCGGTGAACATGACAGATCATGAGATGGTTGAGGCGTTGTTGGGTCATTGTGGAAAGTAACCAAGTCTTCATACGTCTGAGTGCGCTGAATGACCGTTCAGCTTCGCATGAACTTGCTGGGGAAACCAATAGAAGCCTAAGCAAACGTTCTACCTGTGGAACATTCGACGGACTTCCGCACCATGTCTACAAATATCTTACGGTAATCCTCAACAGATGAACCACTGAACTGGTTACGAAAGAAGCCAAGTTCTTGCTCTAGGGAATCCGACAGTTCGGGATATTTGCGGACTATTTGTGGTTTGAATGACCCAGACAGGAGCATTTCACCCAAGTCCCTATACGCCATGAGGTCGATTGATGTGAAGTACTCGTTCAAGTTCTCGGATGCGCTTGTCGATGACTTTGAAAAATTCAACTCGGTATGATACCTTCTCTGCAGAATTGGCAGTGTATTCCTGCGTGCCTCCATCAAGTCTCTTCGGAAGCTTGCGCTTACGAGGGAGGGTCACTGGATCTAGTTGGCAGTGCTGGAGCTTCTGTGTGGCTGCCTTCGAAAACCTCCTTAAACGTCTGGTCGGTACGGAGAGATTGGAGATTCTGTGCAGTTACCTTTGCAGCAGTAAGCATACCAGAGACGGTAACTTGTGAACCCTGAAGTGCCTTATTGAGGTATTCAAGGGATTGGAGAACGGGCAATTGATCAAACAGACCGAGAACACACTTTCCTGATGAAAGACAGCTTCGAATACCGTTTGGCTCACGATGCCGTGTTCGTACCAAAGTCATCACTTGCTTGTTGAAGGCATCCAGTACCGCTTCATAGTTATCCAATATCGATTTCACGGCAGGAGAACGAGTTAACCAACGCGTCGGGCAAATTGGCCTCAGGCGTGTAGGGCAAGGAGTGTAAGCATCGTCAGCGTGGATATTCAAGTACAGATGCTTGAATTTTCCAGAGTTGTTGTAGATGTTGCTGAGTACCTGGACATAATCAAGGGCGTCTCTTAATGAACGGTGCAGTTTGTAGGGCTTTGGATGTAATGAGTTGGGTGACATGAAGCTCCACAGTGAACATAATTGGCCAGCGGTTGAGTTTTTTTGCTGTGCTGGACAGCCCTTGTACTTTCCGGACATGTTGCTTGCTCCATCGTAAGTCTGCGCTCTAAAGGTGTTCAATAGGGAGTTGACACCGAATTAGGACATCGTCAAGCATCTTACAAAAGTGATACTCCTGTTGTTGACGATACTTGGTAGAGGCCGATGAGATCTTCTGTGCACATCAAGATCTTGAACCTTTTTTAATCGGATTTTCGAGGTAATCTCATTACTACCTATAGATACTGTATAATCCGAGACAGAATTCAAAAATAATTTTCCGTTCGTTTGTCCGAACCGCTTAGTGTGAATTTTGCATATTTTTCAAAGCTACCTTTTAAAATCTATAATTTAATCCACATAAGTCCGACGACCGAATGATACCTCTCGTTTTGTTAGGTAATACCTCCGTAAGTCCAAGTACCGATGAAAAAATTATTTTACATTAACGCCGCAAAAGCGAGTGAATCAGCGCATTTATTTTATGTTTCCCAAGTATTCAAAGCTAATTTAGTCGCCAAAATACCCACTTTCCTTCGATTTTCACCCGTTTTTCAACGTTGGAATTTAGGCCACTGTTACGACTGCGAAATATGAAAACAGAATTCAAAATATCTTTCCGTTCGTTGTGCGAGCCGGATAGAGTGGAACCGCGTCATCCTGCACAAGCCCACCATCTCAATCAGCATACCAGACCGCGAAATCTTTTATTGCCTTATAACTCGACGGTGCAAGTCACAAAAATTAAACACACACATCATCGTGCAGGTAATAATATCAGGCATCCGGCGATATAAGTTAGAAAGGTGAAAGAAACTATTTTGGTCGCTAAAGGGGCCCCGAGCCGTTGCGGCCTAACACTATCCGAGGCGTGGCGCTACGGGCCATGAAGCCGCGATTTTCTTAAACCACTCATAAAATGACGATACAAAGTCCGAAAACGTCCCAACATACCTCAAAACAATCGATATGTTGCTCCCCCTTGATAAAAAGTGGGGGGGGGGGAACATGTCCCCCCCCCCCCACAATCGACGCCCATACACATCGGCACCATTGAGATCCTCCACAAACCTTACTGAACCTGTTTAACTGGTTACACAAGTCCTGATGAATGGTGGAATATTAGTAATAGTTTATTTAACTGTTGGAGCCTGTAAAGCGAACACAGAGAGGTAAGTGTTCGGTTCGATGAACAGGCCATGCTCAACTATCGTAACTACCATGTGTTCCTCCGACACAAACACGACAAACTTCTGATTCATAAGACAAGCAGCACGAATATTATGTATCCAACGATGTTACCAATGGTGGAAAGCACATCGTTAAGTTCCACCTCACTGGGAGTGATGTAAAACACACCGTATTTACGAGTTAGTGACTCGAACATCTCAATGCGGAAACGTTCACCCGCCATTCGAACTCAACAAAACAAGTTGGTAAACTTTACCGAGAGAATAACGCGTTTTCACAAACACCAAGATATCAATCGATTAAAGTCGATAATCAATAAAGAAACGGTCGCAGTGAGCGAGAAAAACCTCCCGCGCAGCCATGCCAGGCTTGGGCTTACGATTTTCTCGACACGAGACCGTGGGCTCTGTCTCTGTCTCTGTCTCTGTCTCTGTCTCTGTCTCTGTCTCTGTCTCTGTCTCTGTCTCTGTCTCTGTCTCTCTCTCTCTCTCTCTCTCTCTCTCTCTCTCTCTTTCTCCAGACAGGAAGGAAAAAAAAAAACACGGGAAAAGTCCACAAGTAGAAAACGAACACATGGGAAACGAAAAATGGGGATGTGGAAACACCAAACAGCACGGTAGAGGAGGGGTACTCACGACACGAAGCAAGCAGCGGCCATGACAGTACACACAACGTACCAACAGGCAGCAGGGGGGAGAGAGAATGAAAGACAGAATGAGAGAGAATGAGAGAAAGAATGAGAGAGAATGAGACAATGAGAGACAGAATGAGAGAAAGAATGAGAGAATGAGAAAGAGAATGAGAGAATGAGAGAGAGAATGAGAGAGAGAATGAGAGAGAGAATGAGAGAGAGAATGAGAGAGTATGAGAGAATGAAGAGATAAAGAGAAATGAGAGAGTAATGAGAGAATGAGAGAGAGAATGAGAGAATAGAGTGAGAGAAATGAGAGAATGAGAGAGAGAGAATGAGAGAATGAGAGAGAGAATGAGAGAAATGAGAGAGTATGAGAGAATGAGAGAGAGAATGAGAGTATGAGAGAATGAGAGAGAGAATGAAGAATGAGAACGAATGAGACAATGAGAGAAAGAATGATAGAATGAGAGAATGAAGAGAGAATGAGAGAATGAGAGAATGAAAGAGAGAATGAGAGAATGAAAGAGAGAATGAAGAGAGAATGAGAGAGTATGAGAGAATGAGAGAGAATGAGAGAGAGAGAGAGAATGAGAGAGAGAATGAGAAAGAGAATGAGAGAATGAAGGAGAGAATGAGAGAATGACAGAGAATGAGAGAGAAGAATGAGAGAAGATGAAGAGAGAATGAGAGAATGAGAGAGAGAGAGAGTGAAGAGAGATGAGAGAATGAGAGAATGAGAATGAGAAGAGGTAGATGAGAGAATGAA
>CM068967.1:81908761-81931608 GCA_035128595.1 Eptatretus atami
TGGTACCAATCCCAAGCCTAGGCTGATGTTGGCAACTCAAGGATGAAGAGAGTACGGGAGTTCGAACAGGCTGAGTGGACATTTGGGGTGTCTGGGCATTTGGGGAGTCCTGAAGAGTTTATGGATTACCTATCAGACCACGCGTCCTTGATGTTGCCGGTGGGAAGTTAAATCTTGGACTTTCCCGCAGGGCAAGATAATTTTGTCTCTCAAGGGAACACTGGTACCATTGAGCAAGTCGCAGAGGCCAGGCTGAATGCAGAGCTGAACCGTGGTTCAGGCGGAGCTGAGGCGATAAAAAACTGTACGTGCACTAAGGGTGACAAGGAGGCCTATGTGCCGCAGTGAACATCTGTGAGGGGTAGTAGCATTCACCTGTGGACAGGTGATCTCGTCCGCTTTTCAGGGGAATTCGCGCATTGCGTTCATACAGCCCATTTCCCATCGGGAGCAACTGGCAGTTAGAGCAGAGAGTGGTAGGGCTTTAACAGAGGAGGTCCTGAATGAAGGCCCGCTGGGCCCGGTTACTTTTGAGCGGTTGTTACGCCGAGCGGCTTGATTCCACACCAGCTGGTCTGGAGTTGAACGTCAACGGTGTTAACAATCCCTGTTGCTGACCCTCCAATCAATTGTGGTCTCAACTTCGTTGTGGAAACACGGGCTGCGGTGACCGGTTGAAACAGGGTAACTCCAAGGGCTGTGGCATCCATACTGAACTTCTCAGGCTGGTGAAATCGCTGCACTCGTGTCATTGGCATGCAGTTTTGTGCTCTGCCTGGAACAACAGGCATCGATCCAAACTGATTGGAAAGGGGCCTTGTTGGTCCCTCTCTGGCAAAGGGAAGGGTGATCGCCCAAGATTGCAACAACTACCGAGGGGTGACGCTTGTCTCAGTGCGGGCCAGGTTTTGCTCGGATAATTCCTTGATAGGGTTCGTCACCATCTGCTTGAGCAACCACGTCCCAGAGCAGTCAGGCTTTAACAAAGAGGTCAACGATTGACCGTATCCTTGCTCTTCGTGTCCTCACCGAACGCAAGATGGGAGTATCTGGCAGGGGTGCTTGCCAGCCTATGTTGATCTCTGTAAGCGTTCGATTCAAGTGATATCGGGATGTCCTCTGGAGGAATTCTGTCTTTCGGTGGGTCACCAAACTGATTTTCGGATCTGAATGTCTGAACTCTACATCTGGTACTGAGAGTGCTGTGAGTGTGGTGGATACATGCTCTGACTTAATTTCCAGTTGTTACTGGAGTTCGTCAGGGGTGTGTACTGGAACACACTTTTCCGCACTTGTATGGACTGGATTTTAGGGAGGATGTCGGAAAGATCAAGATGCGGTGCAATCGTTTGGGAATGTCAAGATCTCGGACCTTGAATTTCGCAGATGAATGGAGTATCTTTGCGGAGACTTTAGATTCCTTTTGGGGTCCCTCAGGTGCTGAATGAGGAGTCGGAGCCGCTGGCGATTACGGGTTTTCTTAGGTAAAAACTAAGATCCAGGCTTTCAATGACATACTTGGATTGCTGCTGTCCTTCTGTGCCTGTTTGTGGTGAGGATGTTGAGCGTCGTGGAGAGATTCACTTACCTGGCAGTGAATATTCATGTCTCTGCTTGGCTGTCGAGTCAAAGGTCAATAGACCGTCTGGGTTCGGGCCTGGGAGGTCCATGGATTCACTGCATCATGGGGTGTGGCGGCTGCCGGGTACCATGTGCGGGAGGGACGAAAGTCCGAGTCTTCAGGTCCTTTTGTGCGTCCAGTCGTTTGCTCTATGGATGCGAGAACTTGGACTCGACTAAGGATCTGAGACGGAGACTTAATTCCTTTGGTACCAGGCTCCTCTTCGGGAAGAATCCTTGGCTATCGCCTGGTCCAGATTCTTGTTGTCCACGAGTTTTCCACCCGAAGCGGTTCTGAGAGAGACTCGGATGAGATTGTGTTCAACCATGCATGGTCCCGTGAGCGTTAGTTGCGGCTGTATGACATGTGGCTCGTTTTCCTGACGCTTGGGGGGGATTCTGCTCACGCAGATTCTCCTCACGAGGGCAGTCTCGTGAGTGGAGGAGCCAATGGGCCGACATGTCCTCAGTGTTGCAGGCAGTTGACCAGCATCTCAAGGCAGATGGGGATGGCCTGGCATCTGCCTGGGGGAAGCCAGACGGAGGCCCCTGGAAGTACGCGGCAGAAAGTGGAGACCGGCAGCGGGGACGCGCTGTTCTGGCACATGCCTCCCATACCGACCTGATTGACCTATATGGCTTCTGCGAATTTTCCTACAGCCGTAACAATATATAACATATATATCTATACACATAGACAATGTATAAAATATATTCCATATATACATATATACTATACATATGGACATGTAAAAATGTATAAAATATATTTCATATATAAAATAACAAATACATTCATATATACATATTATCTATACATATAGACCCATGTATAAATGTATAAAATACATTCATATATAACCATAAATACATTCATATATATATATAGCATATATATCTATACATATAGACATTATAAATGTATAAATACATTATATATAAATATAAACATAAATCATTCATATATATATATGATATATATATATATATATATATATATATATTATATATATATTACATATAGACTTATAATAGCATTCATATAATATACCATAAATACATTCATATATAATATAATACATATATATCTATACATAATCGACATGTATAAATGTATAATACCATCAATATATATATAAACATAAATCTTCATAATATATTATACATAATATATCTATACATATAGAACATGTATAAATGTATAAATACTATTCATATATAAATATAAACATAATACATTATCCATATACTGTATATTATACATATAGACTGTATAAATACATTTCATATATAAATATAACATAAATAACATTCATATCATATATATATTATATTAATATATTATATATAATATATATAATAAGGGTGTTGTGTGGTGTGTGTGTGTGTTGTTGTCGTGTGTGTGTGTGTGTGTGTCAGTGTCTCTCCATTAACTCAAACCCAATAATCCTAAGCGAAACCTTTGATGCCAGACCAAGAAAACTCAAGGATGTCCTTACTGAAAATTGGTGTGTTTGGGTTAATTAAAACACCCCTTTCAGGCCCTGTCACACTTGGACGTTTTAGCCAGCGGGTAGGAAGGTTCAAATGTATGTAAAACGCTGGGGCGTACGCTGACTATTGATGTTTTTTTCCAGTTTTTTGGATGTATTCATCACGAGTTGGCACGTATGCATAAACGTATTCGTAACGTACACAGAACGTTTCGATAACATCATAGATTTATATCAACGAAGCTGAGCGTGTGTTCACAAACCTATGCGCCAACGTTAGTCTAACTTTATGCAATAGCGCGGCAGCGTATCGCGACGATCACGTGGGCATAGGCTATTAATAGGCTGCGGCTCGACGATCAAATCATAACCGGCAACTAGACATCGAAGTGTCAAGCCGCTGTCACACCTTGACCGTTTTTAGCCAGCGTATCGACGTATGAAATTTGGCCGAATACGCTGGACAAACGTCGAATGCGTTATGGGTAGTTTTGTAATACGTTAAGAGACGCTGAAGCACGCTGGATACGTCGTAGTACGCAGAGTACGTCGACAAATTTTAAGCATGTTGAAAATTTTTTCGACGTATGCAAGCGTATGCACCACGTTCGTATACGCTGGCATAAGTTGTGGACGTTACCGATCGTTGAACAGTCGACACACATTACTTGTAAGTTACTCATAAGTCGAACAACGTCGAGGTATGGTTAGCGTCAAGTGTTCCAGACTCCCTGGTTTTTTTTTTTTGTTTTTTTTTTCTCGGCATGAAGGTGATGTTGACACTTCGATTTCTAGTGCGGTTATGATTTATGTTGAGCGGCGCCTATTAATTATTTATATTATAACCGCACTAGAAATCGAAGTGTCGACGTCACGCGTCATACGAGAAAAAAAACCAAAAAAAAAACAGGGAGTCTGGAACACTGACGCTAAACCATTACCCTCGACATGTCGACTTATGAGTAAATTCAAGTGACGTGTGTCAAACGCATCGCGTTACGTTCCTCTGCCAATAATGGCGCAGCGTATGCGGGACGGTGAGTCATAACGTGGCATACGTCGAAAAATTTCACAGCATGGAAATTTGTCTAACAGTCGGCTACTACGACGTATGCCAGTGTCTACGACATATGCCAGCATACTAACGACGTATGCCGCGTGCTCTTTACGTATACAAAACTTAACCCATGCGTATTACGACGTGTGGCCGCGTTTGACAATTTCATTCGTGTCGGCATAAACGCTGGGCTAAATCGTCAAAAGGTGTGACAGGCCTTTATCAGTCGTGTTTTATCCTTTATCAGCGATTGGTCACCGCTCTCTATAGGTCTTCAGGCATATCCTAGGGCAACCTCGCTGGGGTCTGAAGCCGCCATGGGTTTTTTTTTTTTTTTTTTTGGTTCCTGCTCAAATGCCTTGATTTGGAACAGGCCGCAACGATTTTTTAGGTGATAAAGTTTTATTTTTTTTTTTTCACTTTCCTCACTCATGCTATTCAAATGCCTATTTCATCAATAGCAATTGAATCGCTGGGTATATTGCAGTGTTATAAAAATTTTCCGGCTTATAACGTTGAGTCGCTCCAGTTGTTCATGGCTTTATTTATTTTATGAATACGAATACAAAGAATCTCTTAACTAAGCTTAATTAACAAAAATGTAAGTCACTGCATTATTATCGAATGCCTGTTCATCATCAATTGCTGACGAATGGTGAGTAAATTCACCTTTTGTAAGTGCTATCGTTTCAAATTGGAGCTTGGGAGAATTTTCCATCCATTATGTGATCAATTTTCCCATGATCTACTCTCTCACCGCGGACTATTAAAGTACATCACAAAATACTTATTTCTTGCTTGGAGGGTCGGAATATCGTCGGGACAAATTATACAAAAAATCTGACGTTAAAAATCCGAGAAATTAAAAGAAATAAACAAATCTTATAACTAAGCTTATATACCTATTTACTTGAGCAAGCAAGACCTGTTTCCCTCCTCCTCCACATTTTCCAAAAAAAATGTGAAATTTCCAAAGCATTAAACTTATTCATTTTTTCCTCTATGTTTGAATTATATTGAGTAAACAAATGATTTAGGAATGTGCCAAGATTAACCAGCTTCATTGAGCTATATGATTTAATGCATTCACTTCTTGATCTCGTGTCCTGTCGCCCAGAGGCTCTGCTTTATCATAGCGATCTGCGAGATCTATGTCTATTTTTCGGAGGTGTCGTCGAGGTGCTGGTACATGGGACAGCAAATGCTGGTGAAAAACCGGATGTTTTAAAAAATAAAGTTCACGTTGCGTGGACGTGAAGCGATGTACCACGTGATGCTGCCGGAACGAGCAGGCAGGCCATGGGCCGATTATCTGGATGTTTATTTCCGGGGCGATTCAACTTTGCGATGTATCCAGGGCTGTTCTACACTTAAACAGCAACTCTTATGTGGGATAGTCATTGTTTGACTATTCATATTAATTTCTTTAACTCCTGTGGGTGAAAGTGAAGCCTATCTTTAAATTAAAGGGATCCATATGGTTGCAGCCATACCCGAGCGCAGCCCTGTTCCTTATCAACCATTTAATTGGAGGCTTGCTTGAGTGCTAAGGCCATGTGAGGCCCGACATTGATAGCGGTACACACTACGTCATTTCTGAGTATACGTTCACGTCACTGTGGACAACTTTTTCTTTCCGTGCTCTGTCGTCCTGGCGAGCGGCCCGTGCTCACGTCGTCCGGGCGAGCGGTCCGTGCCCTCAGGTCGTCCCGGGCGAGCGGTCGGCTCAGCTGTCCGGGCGAGCGGTCCGTGTCCGTCGTCCCGGGCGAGTGGTCCTGCTCCGTCGTCCTGGCGAGCGGGAGATCCGTGCTCCGTCGTCCCGGGCGAGCGTCCGTGCTCGTCGTCCCGGGCGAGCGGTGCGTGCCCCGTCGTCCCCGGCGAGAGCGGTCCGTGCCTCGTCGTCCCGGGCGACGCGGTCCCGTCCCGTGTCCGGGCGAGCGGTCCGTGCTCCCGTCGTCCGGGCGAGCGGTCCGTGCTCGTCGTCGCGGGCGAGCGGTCCGTGCTCGTCGTCACGGGCGAGCGGTCCGTTGCTCCGGTCCCGGGCGAGCGGTCCGTGCTCCGCCGTTTTCCCGGGCGAGCGGCTCCGTGCTCCGCCGTCCGGGCGAGCGGTCGTGCTCCGCCGTCCCGGGCGACGTCGTGCTCCGCCGGTCCGGGCGACGCGGTCCGTGCTCCGCCGTCCCGGGCGAGCGGTGCCGTGCTCTGCCGTTCCCGGGCGGCGGTCGTGCTCCGCCGCCCCGGGCGAGCGTCGTGCTCCCGCCGCCCCGGGCGAGCGGTCCTCTCCGTCGTCCCGGGCGATGCGGTCCGTGCTCCGTCGCCTGGAGAGTTGTGAAATGTCACCTATTTCTGAGCGCGTAAATTAAAACGTGGAAAAAAATTTCTAATTACTGAGCGCAAATTTCCCCCCCCCCCCATCATACACAGCTGTTTAAAAAGATGAATGTTTGTGAGAAATTTCCCTGAAACGCCTTATAAATTGCCAACGTTGTTTTTTCATTGAAAGCTACTCATGGTTTTTTGGGTTGTTACAGTACGTATGTGCAGTTAGTAATCAACTGACACCAACCTGCCGATTTCTCGCGAAAATTGCGATATTGGCAAGCATAATGTCTGTGTGTGTGTGTTGTGTGTGTGTGTGTGTGTGTGTGTGGTGTGTGTGTGGTTGGTTCATGAAGCATAACATATTCCTCTGCTATTTTCCCCTACCCGCACAGCTCTCTCTTCTCTCTTCATCATATTATATATAATATATCTTCTTGCTTCTTTCCTTCGGCCGCTCCGTTAGGGTCGCAAAAGCGGATCATCCGTATGATCGCATAGGTAATTTGGCACATGTTTTACGCCGGATGCCTTCCTGACGCAAACCCTGGTCGCCTCTTACGACACAGGATATGTACTATTTTGCGTAGGTGTACCATATATGTACATATGGTACACGGTACAAACGCGAGGTTACACCGGCCCAGTATACTGGTACTCATTTTGCCGACCTCGGAAGGATGACAGGCTGAGTCACCCCCTGGTGTAATTAATTCAGTGGCCGAACGGGGCTTGAACTCAGGACTCTTGATCCCAAGACGCTGCCCACCACTGCCGCCAACACCAGGATCATCTATATAATTCTCAGACATATCAGGAACAGTTATGTCCTGGCAGGGTTTGTTTCCAGACGGTGTCCAGAATGGTAATTATCTCCGGATGTTTCGAGCGAGTGTTTGTCTCCGGACAGCTTGGCTTCAGTATCGTCCGGGCAGTGCTTTGTCTCTGGACTGTCCGGAACAGGAGTTTTATATATATATATATTATTATAATTTTATATGTAAAGATATTATTTTTTATATTTCTCTTTTGAAATAAAAGTGGTCTTCCAAACATGTCATGAACAAAATGGACACGATGCCCTGTATTCAGCAGCTAATTTAATTTCATCTCTTAATTTCAAGATGAAATCATCTCCTCGTGATGCGACCACATGGTGAGTTATATGCATTTTTTGTCATCTCTTCTAAAAATTCACTGAAGAACTCCCTTGTTTTCAGTATATTTTGCATCGCAGATAATTATTCTCATACACCTTTCTCAAAGATATTATATTTGTTTCTAAATAATCAATCATATATCACACTCTTTTTATGCAATCTGTTCTGTCTTGCATATGGCAGCTTGGCTGCCAGGTCCCGCTATTATTTCATGGAAGCGCAAGCCTGTTTTGCTGATGCTGCGCCCTCTACCAGTACAGCTGGGTATTCATTTCACCAACCTCGAGAAGGATGATAGGCCTGAAGTCAACCCCATCTGGTGTTAATTCAAGCAGCCAACAGGGCTCAAACTCAGGACGCCTAGGATTCTAAAGCCAGCCACCCTTGCCACGAAGCCAAAGCACCAGGCTTATTGATATGGCAATACTAACATATCATGGTAATTATTTATTCCTTAATAAAATCACATTAATCTTTACAAGGCTAATAATCTCACACCATTTTTCTTTGTATCTTATCTCAAGAACACTGTAGATCGATCCAAAGTAATAGTGGTCAAGAATCCTAACAGTTTGGCTGTTCTCCGTAATCACTGAAACCCATTGGTTTCAGCCTAATTAAATGCAATGACATCACGCCATTCCCAGCTTCCCAGGCAAGCCAGCACATCCCAATGATGTCAGGATATAAAATCTCTACTTCATGGTTGTACAACAGCTTTCTATCTTGATCATCTCCAGAGTTATGAGTATTTCTTCTCTCCTTATGAGAAACAAAGGACTCATGCCCAATTATATTAAATGCAGTCATAATAAAGCCTGCTTTTAAACTTTAAAAGTGAGGTTGTTTCCTTGCATTTACACTCTTTATTGGTTTGTGGCAATATGATAAGTTGTATTATAACTGCAACCAATAATTAATAAATGAAAATAAATATTCTATATAATATCAATTGTTACTATATTAAAATGATACCTTTCTGGTTTCTCTTACTGATGCTTCGTCCTTTTTCTTCTTTCCTCATCTGTTTTATTCTATCCAATTTATCCCTACCTTTAATTCTCTCTCCAAATATAAATTTAAATTCCTGCCTCTTTCTATTCAATCTCTGCCTCCAATCTTCACCCTTTAAAAAAATCTCTTGTGGGTTTTCTCAAAAGAACTGTGGAAATCTGATAACGATAACAATTAGAACCCGGCCCACGGCGGGGGTGGAGTGGCATCCCTCGGTTGGCTGAAAGATTTTTTGTGTTGTATTCCACTCCACTGATTGACGCAGGTCTGCTGATCTTATACCAAAGCCTAATAGCTTGTTTCAGTGTCACCCTACCCAAAGTGTCCACTGCAAGTTTTACCGAAATTCGATCGACATCGTTTTGAAAATCGTGCTCTACATTGTTTTTGGCCCCATCTCTAAATGGGGAAGCAACACTAAAACAATTCTAAGTATCCACATCGGGATCTCAACAAAATCTGCTCATTTCGTCCTCATCACCACCAACCTGTCACGCAAATTTTCCCTGCGCACAGACAGAAAAAAGCAAACAAACACAACAACAAACAAGAGAGTAAGGCAGGGGTGAAAACAATAACCCTCCATCCACCTTCGTGGTGGAGGTAACTAAGAGCGTTCATAGTAACACCTTACCCCGATGCAGTCCTTTCAAAAAAGTACATGGGACGGGGCTTTCACCTTTTTGCTTTGTTTTCCCGAGCACGATTATATTTCCAAGCACGTTTCCGAGTACGAGCCACTATTTTTTTTTTTATCTTGCCGTTTCTCTCTGCCCTCAGAGCGTGTGACAAATTTTATTGGTCAAGACGGCAACACAGTTTTGCCCAAATACTCCTTAACTTAGGGTTTTTGGAAGTGCAAACAAGGCGAATTTGTGTTCTACATTGTTTCAATATATCCAATCAATTGGAAATAAAATAAAAGTTTAAAAGGGCTGTATAAAAAATCAAAAAATCATTGATTCAGATGTTTGCCCAGCTGATGCACCCTCTCTCACCGCACCTTATTGAATATGTTACGTATTATTTGTGCCTGTTTGTTTATGTCCTTTATGACATCCCCAAAACAGTAAGTTTTCTGTTTTGAATGATTTCCAATATTGTTTGACTCTCAGACAAGGCAGACAGGACTGAACAATTACCTTACTCTCTCTGGTGCATGCGCGGATCGGGACGGGATTCTGCACAATTTGCACAAATTCAGAGCCAAAAGTTCTGCGACAACTGCAGGATCGTGTTCCGATTCGGTGTTCGCAGTGTTCAATACTACAAACATTCAATTTAATTTCATAGATCCTCGATTAAGATTTTGAACGTCTGTCAGACAGACAGAGTGAACCAATTGCTTCCTCTTTGTACTACACGCGTGCAGGGTAATTATCTTCATTATATAATCCATTTGCTATTTCATCCGCCCATTTCTGTGTCTTCCTCTATTGTTGTGTTTTTGAGTTTGCATCCACACGCCTGTTTTCTTATTCCCCCCTGTCCTTGTTCGCTTCATTTTTCAGCATGTACCTTTCTTCCTGCCAAGTGTCCCTCCACCCTGATGTTGGTCAGTGTTTCCACCCATTCCACCATGTTTTCGTGTTCTGCTCCGATTCTGTGTTCTAGCTTTCCAACGAGCGTCGACCGGTCACAGGTATATTTTAAAACAATATGAGAAGTATTGCAAAAGTTTTTGCCAGTAGCGGTATTGTTTGTGTGAGGTGTTTTGCTACCCTTAGTGATTGGGCTTCACATGGTGTTGGCTATGGTTAAAGTGGCTGGCTTAAGATCACAGGGTCTTGAATTTGAGCCCCTGTCATGTTGTTGAAATAACAAACCAAGTGGTTGACTCAGCCTTCATCCTTCTGAGATCGTCAAAAATGAGTACCAACTCAATGATAACAGGAGCACGTGGCATCAACGGCATAGCCGTGCTTCCAGAAAATGATGCAGTCACAGGCTGCACACGAAACAACACTGATTGGCTTCTGGCTAATTGCACTTAAATTTGTAATTTTATCTTGATCTTGAGTTTAAAAACGCCTATGTTTCGAAACAGTTTTTGGTCCAAGTGTGGTGTTGGAATGTAAACTCTTTTTGAAAGGACACATGAACGACAACACTAAACCTATAGGTTCTGCTTATGTAACGTATGGTGGTTAAGCTTTGTTTGTTTGGCATGGGATTGCGGATAAGAAAGTGTGGCCTGGATGTGGAGATGTTCATGTACCCATGTACACGCCAGGTGGAAGAGCCCATCTGGATTCCATTCAAATTCAAGTACATATTGTGGAGAGCTTGGTGGCAGTCGGACGGCAGTCATGGTCTAGCGTACTCGGTAACAGAATTTGTCGGTGTCATTTTGTGCAACTCATCTTACGCTACAAGATCGTACTGGGTAAGGCTCAATGGTAAGAGCAGCTTGTAATGGATGAGCAGAATGTAATTGGGTAAATGATGGCTGTGATAACCCATCCAAGATGAAAAGACAAAAGAATGGAGAAAGAAATTTGAGTCGGTGAAAGAGATGGAAAAAACAATACAATACAAGTTCCATTACAAGGGAACTTCACAAGGAGGAGGCATTTGGGCTCATCAAGGCCTGTGCATCGGTTGCCAACCTATGGCTTGTTTGTTACACGTGCTCTGCTGTCCTTTTCAATGCTGAGGCATCAAGCATCAGAAAGAAACACATACCATTTTTAAGTCTTTGCTATGACAGCCAAGGTCGGTTTCGAACCACCGACTCTCCAGACTCAGAGAGGGCGCTCTAACTATTACGCCACCAAGTCTGGTATAAATCAACCACCAATAAGCAAAATATTGACTCGTACCGTCATGGCTCGTGTTTGGCTTCCACTGTGTGAATCTGTCGTGTGTGACTCCAACGTACTACATTTACATGTTCATTTAACCTTGGTACGTGCATCGCTGTACCCTTAGAAACATTTACAGATTGAGAGATGGCATTTGGTCATTGGTGGGAAGGACCACTGGCAATTTTGTGGATTCATTTATGGAGGCGAGAACGCGGACTTCCTGGCTCCTCGAGCAACCAGCTGCCCCTAGTCATTCCAGGTAACGCCTGCGATACTACGGCTGAAAGCGATTGCAAAAACATTTTTTATTCTGTTAACCAGCTTTGGTGACAAAGAAAACATTTCCTCTTTCATTTATGCTTTTTTTCCCACACCCCTTAAAGTTGTTTGGTAATAATTTTAAGTACCTGCATCTTCTCTTCTTAAAAAAAAATAAACATGCGCTTGCCAACTCATCCTTGGCATTCTTTTTGAGGCAGAAAATACTGGTACGCTCTGGAATGCCCCCTCCCCTTCCCCACCGTCCTCTCCCTTGTGCCACGGGCTACTGATACTTGCCAGTTTGCCCACCCTTCAACCCCCGACTTCCTGGTGGCGTCTCCGCAGACTTAAACACCAACCCAGTGCTTGGCAAAAATACCATGGGAAGCTGCCAGCGTAAGCATTGTCAGCAGGAACGGTTTGAAAACTCAGGCCTGTTGGAATTAATGAAAAAATTGACCGACTGTTTTTTAATGCCGTGTAAGGATGCGCTGGGTGTTCTCATACTTGGGCTGGCTCTCCCTATGCGAGTGCTTTTATTGGGCCAGAGGACTGGAGCTTTGTGGCAAGCACGAGTCACACTATACTTACATTTGGATGGAGTAAAATCAACGCATGTTGATTGAGGTATGCTAACGCGGCCATGGGAAGCAAAGGAGATGGTGAGTTTTTCGGACCATTAACACCGCGTCATCGGAGCAAAAGGAGCTGTTCAGCCTTAACATCAGCCTTTCTTGCTCCATGGAAGGTTGCATACCTCGATCAACGTCTACTCGTGACTCAATAATTCCTGACTAAAGACTTGAACCTTCCAAGTAATCTTGAGAAGCTGGTATCAACAATGCAAATTCACAGTAAGTTTTCTTTATATTCAACAATTTCCTGAAAATGCTGTGAACCGTCATTAACACCACAGCCTGCTACGGAACACTTCAAGCCTTGTGTATGCTCGACAGCTAAGATGGATTGCTTTTTTGAGACGGATGGTTATTTTAAAGGTGCATTATTTTTGAGCGACTCATATACTTCACCAAAAGCTTCAAAATGGCCGACTTGGACGCAGTTCACGACTAAATGACTGGAGACATTTTAAATACACTGATCTTAAACTTTTTGGATCCAGAGGAACTTGAACAATTAGTCTCGTGCTCATCTGATGACTTCCCCGTGGTGCATTAAATCCTTGGGAGTAAGAACTGAACATAGGGAATCTGGGCACGGTTACTGCCGCAGCGAGTTTGGAGCCATTTTAGACCAATTATGGGCTACATCGATAACAGCAATTATTCATCAATTGCATTATGGGAACATGTTTTTATAAACGAATCTCAGCAATCTATTAGTCACATTTTTTTGTGTAAAGGTCACCTGTGTGCTGATTAGAATGCGGACACCGAGAAAAGGTCACTGTGGGCGAATGAGCTTGAGAAAGGATTAGGGCACCAACGCTGCCGAACGTCTGCGGAAGTGGGCAGAGCTTTCAGTACGATTTTCGTGATTTTTTTTGTCAGCAAAAATAAAACACATAATCAAAGGAGACCATGCTCAACACCGATACAAATTGTAACAGGTATCGGTGGAGGTTTGCAGCAGGAAATCAAATCAACAAGGAGATTAAAACATTGTATAGTGACTTTGTGGCATTTCTTTCATTTTTAGGAAACACTCTGATTGCAAAAGAATGAAATGCCATCCTAAACGAATCTCGCTGAAGCCTCCATTTTATAACCTAATCACATATTTGAATTTCATCACCAAAACTTGATTGGTTAACCTCTGCCACCAAAGGTGGCTGGAGGTTATGTTTCACCCCTGTTCTGTCTGTTTGTGAATCAAATTATCTCAAAAGTTGTTGGATGGATTCATGGATGAGGTTAGATGAAAGAATACAAGCCGATTAAATTTAGATCAGGTCCGAATCCAGAATCCGGCCTATCGGTGGGATACCAAACATAAACTTTATCAAGGCTGGCGGAGGTAATGTGCTCCCCACAGAGTGGCCTTACTAATTGTACATCTATTGCTGTGGGATATTAGGTTAGCTGTTAGTTTGAGTGCTAAACCGCCCTCGTTTGGAGGACAACCCTGCTTCCGATGACCAGTTAACACTTCAAACGCTCGCGCACACACACTTTCCCACAGGTGGAAACATATCCTATAATCCTCCGAGTTGATAAATTCAATAATTACCATGTCCGACTGACAGCAGCGATCAATTCCAGTGAGAAACCTCGCATCGTGTTCTTTCAATGTGTGCTGGAACTTAAAGAGGCAACATTTCAACAATTTGTGGGCTAGCTTACTTTTCTACTGTTGTGGAATTGTGGGTGCAAATAACGAAGACTCAGATCGTTCAGCTCACTGACGGTCCACGTGCGGATGGACATCAAACTTGGCACAATGTTGGATACCAATAAAATGCGGTCACTTCGCTGGATGGAAACTTGTGTTTTTAAATCAGGAACAATGCTTTGAAACAATAATGGAAACCTTGTCAATCTTTTCTGTGTTGGCCAATTCTCGATTTTTTTCTTCTTGATGGCCTGTGAGGCAAAGGGTAGGGAAAGAGGGGGGCAGGGAGGGTGACTAATGAAACTACTTGTAATGTACAGTATCAGTATTGTTCGAACAAGTGGAAACTGTTTGTCAAGTAATAACATAACTTAGTGGGTTTTTGGATTTTGTTGGAAAAAATTAAGTGACTACAGTCTACGACGTATCACCTTGGAAATACCCCATAAACCAGTAAAACATGGAGATTAAAACAATGTATAGACTGTGTGTGCATTCAATTCATGTTTTAGGAAGCAATGAAACCAAAACAAAGGAAAGTTTTAAAAACATTTTGAACTAATTTTGGGGCCCGTGGGGAGTAGCTTGTACATGTACAACATGCAGGACAAGGACACGCAAGGGTACTTTCACATTAATTAGGCACACTGGCATTTCGGCGTAAGTACATCAACACAGTGCTCATGTATGGGATTTAAACCTGAGGTCACAAGCGCCTCAGATTTGGAACAACCAAATGGATTCTGTTGATTCATGGCTCTTCCAGCACTGACAATTTTTATGTCAAGCTTTTGCAGTGCTTTTGCTTCCACCAAAAGCATTCTTTGCACAGAAGCAGCAGCGGTTTACGATTATTAACGCCGAGTGTAAAGTCAAACATTTCCCGAGCGGAACGTTCAAAAATGATTTCTAGGATATCTTTTGGAAAACTTCAAATCTCCTTCCCCCAAAGCTAATATAATGTATATGAGTCGGTCCAGATGTCTTTACAGCGGCAACAGCTTGGCTAATTTTCCACACCAAGCATGCTAAGCCAATTGGGGAAAGGACACGAATGAAGCTGATACATTTCACAAATGGGATATTTATTAACTAATAGGCAGGGAGGGAACAGCAAAACGCAGAGTTATCCGAATATTAATCAGCATGTATGTACAGCAAGGCACTTAACAATTCATTACTTACATACCTGGTGCCACAAACACACATACGCACAACACCCAAAGAATGCGACCAAAATGGTCTTATGAGGCTCGTCAGCCCTAGATGGGAAAAGGACGAGCTGAAGACAGATTTTTGCCCTTGGACCTGTCCACGCTGCGTGTAAGTTCTTCCACGTTGTTCGAACCGGCAGCCAGCGAGGGGGAAGCTGAATCAGGACACCGGCGAGCCGCGAATCAGCTTCCGAGCTCTGGCGGTATCCCTCTCAGCTTCCAGAATACGCGTGGTGAGACGAGGCGCCGATCCTTCACATCCGCTGAGTCGAATCAATCGAAAACACAACCACCTTCCGTGCTCTCCGAACAACACCGAACCAAGAACCAGAAGAGCCAGAACCACCAACCAATTGAGATGGTCATATATATATATATACTATATTTTCAGTCGTGTTCAAAAATAATGGCACCTTGCATCTTTTTTCAAATAACTCAACAATTTTCTCAAAAAATAAGTTGAAATTGACAAAGTATTTGGGTCTCCAAATTATTTATTCAACTATAAATATTACAGAACCTTTGTTTTGATTCAGATCTTAATATTGTTTGCAGGCCGGGCGTCCGGCTGCGAGGCATGACGCAGAATGGAAGGTGCCGTACGAGTGGCTCCGCCGATCACCCCGGAATTTTTAGAATCGCGTATCTTTTCGGAAAACTCCGAAAGTACGGGTCCTTAACGGCCGGGAAGCGTCATATTTTTTTAACAACGTGGGACAGGGTTATTTGAAACAATTTTCAAAAATACCTAGAGATCCACGTGGCGATTTACTGAGTCTCCACAACCCTCGACGGCAACCCGTACGGAACGAGACGCTAGCGTACTCGAACGCGTGCGTGGCCGAGCGGATGGCCACCAAGCTTCGTGCGGTCGCAAATGTCCCTTTATCAGCGGCAACAAGCTGCTAATTTTCCACACACGCAGATGCTAAGCAATGGAGGAAAGGACCGAATAGCATGTACATTTCACAAATGGGGACTATTTATTAACAATAGGCAGGGAGGGGAACAACAAAGCAGCAGAGTTATCCGAATATCAATAAGCATGGTATGTACAGCAAGGCACTTAACAATTCATCTACTTTATTATACTGGTGCACAAACACACCATCGCACACCCAAAGAGTCGGACCAAAATGGTCTTTATTGAGGCCCTCCAGCCCAGATTGAAAGGACGAGCTGAGACCAGATTTTGCCTTGGACCTGTTCCACCTCGTGTGGTCTTCACGTTGTTCGAACCGGGCCACCAGGAGGGGGAGCTGAATCCAGACATACGGCGGGGAGCCGCGATTTTCAGCCCCCTTCCGAGCTCTGGCGGATCCTCTCACGCTCCAGAATAAAAGCGCTGGTGAAGACGAGGCGCCGATCCTTCCTACATTCCGCTGAGTCGATTCAATCGAAGACCACCAACCAACACCCATTCCGTGCTCTGGAATCAACACCAACCAGAACAAGAACGCCAGAAGAGCCAGAACCACCAACCAAGAAAGAGCAAAGAACAACCCACTTCTGTTCTCGTTCCCTTTTAATTCCCTCTGGTGTGCTGGCTCGCTTTCCGGCAGTGACTTCGTTCGCACGTCGGTGGGGCTGTCGCCTCATTTCTTGGAGTGGCCCAAGTGAGCCGATTCATGTCCATATTAGGAAATGGAATTCAGTCATCATCGTTGGGTGGGGGCTTGCGCAATCCCACCCCTTGGAGGTGCCCAAGCAAGGCGATTCGTGTCCAATTATTAAAGGGAATGGAGATTCAGTTCACGTCATCGTTGGGTGGGGGCTGTCGCATCCCACCCTTGGAAGTGCCGCAAGCGAGCCGATTCGTGTCCATATTAGGGAATGGAATTCAGTTTCGCCTTCATCGTTGGGTGGGGGCTGTCGCATCCCACCTCTTGGAGTGGCTCAAGCGAGCCGAATTCGTGTCCATATTAGGGAATGGATTCAGTTCGGAATGCATTCTGAACACACCCGCATTTTCAGCGAGCGCTCGGAGAAGCCGGGAGCAGAGGGTTTTCATTGGTGTTGTTGTCATCGTTGGTGTTGTTGTTATCGTTGTGTTGTTGTTATCGTTGGTGTTGTAAAATAAAAGAAGGAAAAACTGACGATTCACTATAATTCCACGCGGGCAGGAACTTCAAATTACCCATTAGACAAGGGAAAGGAGCTATCTATCCACATTCACTTATTAAAATAACTGAGGCTATTAAGAACCTGAATGTTGTGTGCTTTCATAGGCTTCCAGATTCGCAACAATATGTCCTTTGAAATCACAAAATACAAAGGAATGGCATTGACAAAATTATCTGACACCGCTCAACTATATTTTGGTATCTAAAAACCTTTGGACAAAATAAGTACAGTAAGGCACTTCTATAGCCATGATTGAGCTTCCAACACTGCTGCTCTACTGACAGTTTGGCCATTATTCTTGTGCAAACTGCTCCAGTTCTCCACAGGGTTTGAAGGGTGCTTCCCTCCCCTGCTCTTATCAGATCTCCCACAGGTGTTTCAATGGAATTTAAGATCTGGACTCATTGGCTGGCCACTTCAAGAACAATCAAGCATTTTGTCTTGAACCATTCCTTGGTGCTTTTTGAGTTGTGTTTGGGGTCATTGTCCTGAATGCAAGACCCATAACCTTCGACAGAGACAGCTTTCTGACGCTCTGTTGAATTATATGAGCTCCAAAATGGCCTTTGGTAATCCTGATTTTCATGATGCCATGCACAGATTCAGTACCCCATGCCCGAGAGGTCAGCACAGCAACACAAAGCATCACTGAACCTTCTCCATATTTGACTGTGGGGAAGGTTGTTCTTATCTTTGAAGGCTTCGTTTTTGTTTCTGTAAACATAGTAGATTGATGTGCTTTCCCAAAAAGCTCCAATTTTGGTCTCATCTGTCCCACAAGGACATTTCTCTCACAAGGATTTTGGCTTGTTCAGAGTGCGTTTTGGCAAACTCCAGTCGGCGCTTTTTTGTGTCTCTCTCAGGCAGTGGGGGTCCTCCTGGTCTCCTAACCAGAGCCCCCTTTTAATTGAGTTGGTAATGGATGGTGCAAGTTGAATGTCGTACCTTGAGTTTGAAGGTCAGTTTTAATGCTGTTTTGGCAGTTGATCGAGGAGCTTTCGTCCACCCGGTTTTCGAACAATCCCTTCGCTGCAATCTTCGATGCATTTTTCTCTGCAAGCCACGTCCAAGTGGAGGTTGGCTATAGTTGCCATGAACCCTTAAACTTCCTGATAACATTACGTACGGTGGACAAGGAACATCAAGGTCTCTGGGAGATGGACTTGTAGCCTTGAATTGTCCATGCTTGGCTAATAAATTTTTGTGTCTGACCACCTCAGACAATACTCTGGTTTTTGGGTTTCTTTTCTCCCATGCTCATTGTGGTACACACAGTGACACAAACAGCAGAAATGACTACTTGTCCTCTCTTTAAACTGGTTGAATGAGTGATTTTAAAAAATATAATTGCAGGCACCTGCAACTGCAACAACAGGTGAGTTCCAATTCAAAGTAAAGGAGAATCACCTGCTTGAAATCTTATTATTCTCAACAACTTCGAAAAGGTGGCGCAAAATCATAATTGTCCTGGCCATTTAGGATTTCTGTGTGGAATTAAGTAAAGATTTAATAATTTTTTCGCTTTTTTTGTTTTGTTCCACTGTTAAAACTAAAGAAATACATATGTGGAAAACCAAATATTTTTTAATTTCAACAATTTTCCTGAAGAAATGGTCAGGTGAGAAAAAGTGCAAGGTGCCAATATTTTTGGCCCGGAGATTATATATATACGTATATATATATATATATATATATATATATGTATACGAGGTGTGTTCAAAAAGGTATCCAACCTTAATTTTTGTGATCAACAAATGAAGCTAGGGAGGTTGGGTGTTTGGTGGCACGTATGTAGGCGATTCCTAATCGTATTGCGTGAATATTTTCCCGCCTGCAGAAGCTTGTCAGTTCACCGACAGACCAGATGAGTGAGGAAAGGTAGTGAGCGCCGTCGGATTTTCGTTTTTGACAATGGACGGATCACTGTGGTCTCATCGCCAGTGATCACTGTGTTGAAGAAGTGGGATGCGCTGTTCACAGTCTCAGCATGTCCTGTGTGATTCCACATGGAGTTTTGCTTCTGCTCGATCGTTACAGCTTTGGCAGCGAACTTGCGCTGAGATTCTCCTTAAGCCCAAATCCTCCTCACAATGGAATGAACGGGATCCAATGCTGACGCCGCTCGTCTGAAAGTTCTCTGATCGTGATTGACGTCGCATCAGCAGGGTCCTCACGTTGGTCAATGACGATCTCATTTCGGGAGTTGAGGGCCTAGCAGAACGTGTTTCACCTTTCCACTGATGTGCGACCATCTTTGAAGCGGTTGTAACAACTCTGTTAATCTGTGTGGTGCCCATTGCTTTTCGTTCCCGGAAGGCATGTTTGAATGCTTGCGGATCGTTTCCACTTGGGAATCGCCAAGCTTTAACAAAATTTGATGCAGTA
Organism: Eptatretus atami; assembly: GCA_035128595.1. Lineage (NCBI taxonomy): Eukaryota > Metazoa > Chordata > Myxini > Myxiniformes > Myxinidae > Eptatretus > Eptatretus atami. The sequence continues at coordinate 81,928,505 of CM068967.1, forward strand.
GCGGTTGTTCAAGTTTTTCCGTCATTTTGTCAAAAACGAAAATCCGACGGCGCTCACTTACACTTCCCTCACTCATACGGCGGTCTGTCAAGTGACTGACAAGCTTTCCTGCGGGTGGGAAAATATCATGCATTACGGATTAGGATCGCTACTACGTGCACGGCAAACCACGCTCCCTAAGCTTCATTTGTTTACCGCACGGAAAAATTAAAGTGGATACTTTTTTGAACGACACCTCATATATATACTATATATAAATATAGTAGTGCGGTTTTTCGGAACGCGTGCATGTACACAGATAGTGTCGCCAAGACAGTTATTCCATTATTATACGTGTAGATAAGTGCCTTTCCTTTTGTTTACGCGGGACAACAATGGAGTGCGTTGCCGATGATCCATAGCTAGGTTTGCCTTAAATCATTTTCTTCTTCATTTCGTCCCACTCTTTGTCTTTCGTCTGATCAATTCTGAGGTAAATTCAGCGCGTGCGGACCGCGGTGAAGAAACTGCTGCACAGAGAATCCTCGTTCCCGGCGAGCCCTAAACCCGGTGTGTGCGGCGAGTCATGTGGTGCTTGGCAGTGCGGGGTTGTGCGACCTTGAGCTTCCGATGGTATGGGGGAAGATTGCCGGGTTGGCATTAAAAAGGCATGCGATGAATACTCTTAAGAGGCTGCACGAATGGTGTTATTTTCACTGGCACGGGAAACACAGCCAGCAATGACGCCTCATGCTGCACGACGTGTATGGAGGCCGATAAAACGACTCCACGCCATGTTGGGCGGATGGCGAGTGTGCGGAGTAGAAGCGGCCTTGTCCCTTTTTCACCTCAATATCCGACACATAATTGGTGTTCGCCCGCATGCACAGTCGCTAAGCGGGAGTCGTGTGAATGCGAGTGCTGGCCACGTGCGTAATGGGCGGAACCGCGCGCACCTGTATGGAATGTGCTCGAAAGCAGACACGTACGCCGCTCATGAAACGTGCATCGGATTTATCATGGGGCGATGTACTTCGCCCTTCGCTGGCAGCAGCCGGATTCTCCCTGGATGGTGACGTCTTCTCGTCTCTACGGCAGCGAAGCTGCCATCGAGTCGGGAATGTACAAAGTGCGGGCCACGTTGGCGCGTGTGGAGGCGGGCGCGTTATCGACGCTGGTCGAACACCCGAATGGGCATGCGGGACCTTCGACCGGTCCGCCGGAGCACGGCCGGGGGTTTTGCAGGATGATTCGCGGGCCAATTCATGGTGTGGACGATCTCGTATACTGGTCGTGGGGTTGGAGCGAAATATGTTTCGGCTGTTCTGGGATGGCCTTGCCGGAAACGAAGTGAGGCAGTTTCGCGCCCAAACTGGTGGGGTCCACGTGAAGGGGTCGGGGCCAATGCGGAGCGCCTGATTCAGGTGGTGACGTTACGATTCAGGGTGGCCCCTTCCCCGAGCTGCAAATCCTATAAAGGTCGGAGAAGTCCCTCACGTCTCTCTCTCTTGCTTTTTGAGTTTTCTCCGCTCTCTCTTCAGCCTCGCCTACAAACCGCCACACCCCGCTTCCTGCTGCCCGGACTCCACCTCTCTCGTCTCCGCCCACACGTCCGTCGACCACCCCTACCTGGTCCCGCCTACTACTACCGTCCTCACACTTGGACTCCGTCCTTCTGACTCGAGCTCCTTAGGTGCCCAATTGCTGGTTCTAACTCTCTTCATGCGGGTTTTTCTGTGTCTGTGCGTGTTTGTGTGTTTCCTGGCCCTGTCCTGCTAAGTAAGACTGCAGAAGATCGTTATTATTATTGTTTATTGCAATTTCGCATTAAGTCTGCCTTTGTACCTTTGGTAAGTTGAGCTGTCAATAAATTCATTATAGGAATGTTCCCTGGCTCGTTTTTTGTCTTTTCTTCCATTGATCGCAGCATGGTCCGCAATCCTACTTTAGCCGGACTTTATTTCCAAAGATCCTTCGTTTTAGCGGTAACATGCCTTGGCAGTGTCGCTCGGCTGCTTTCCGCGATCGGCGGAAAGTGATCCGATCCGATAGAGTGATCCGGTTCGGACAAGGCAATACCGAGGGCGTGTTCCGCCGGTAATTAAATCACGTGATTAATAGGTAACCCGACTTCCCATAGACGGGAGGAGCAAGGTCAGCGCAGTTAGTTATTGGCGTCCACAGGTCGGTTAAGCGAACCCGCCCGTCACACGGAATTATCCGTCGTGGCGATGGCCTACAATTCCGGGGAGTCTGGTGGGAACAGAGATAGCTCCCCCACCTAGTGGGCTTCTCACCCGGCCCCCGGCCCCGCAACAATATTTACATATATATATTATATTATATATATATTATAGTTTCAAAGCATTGGTTTGGATATCCAGAATCCCAATTCCTCTGTATGCAGCAGACTACTGCTACTGGTTAGTCCAATTTTGCCAGGGGGGCGTGGCTGTCGCTGATCCAGTGCCCTTTCTATGTTTAGGGCGGGAAATTTTACGTTGGCAAGGGTGCCAGCAATAAGCTCGCATACTCTTTGGGGCAAAGGGGCACGGTGGGATAGTTTTAACGTCGCACGAACTAATGCTGGCGATTGGGACAACACAGTTTAAATGTCTAATCGAGGGATGGGCACACAGATTGAAGTCTGCAGTTGCCTGCGAGCCAATATGACAGTTTATAGCGTGGGCTGAGATGTGAACGCCAGGGCGAGACAGGCTCAGTGGGAGTGTGCATCTTGGCTTTCCTGCAGACCGTTTGTAATCCTAATGAATAAGGTATTTTGCTCTTCCTCCGCAAATCTAGCAACAGTGTATATAGCATGCTTGATAAAGCTGAACCGATTTGCTTTGCTGCTCTGTCAATTTGTTTGACAGCAGGTGGAATGATCCAGGCTTTCAATGACATCTTGGATGCTGCTGTCCTGTCTGTGCCTGTTTGTGGTGAGGATTTTGAGATAGTGGAAAGATTCACTTGCCTTGGCAGTGATATTCATGTCTCTGCTGGCTGTAAGCCAGAGATCAACAGACGTCTGGGTCAGGCCTGGGCACTCATGGATTCACTGGATCATGGGGTGTGGCACTGCCGGGACCTGTGCGGGAGGTCGAAAGTCCGAGTCTTCAGGT
>CM068967.1:81959166-81971976 GCA_035128595.1 Eptatretus atami
TCCACCAGATATGATCCACAAGCCCCTCCCTCTCCTCCCACAGTTAAACACAGACGCCCATTTTTTAAAGCCCAGAGGCACTACGGTATGATTTAAATGTTAGCAGGAAACATATTAGGGATGCAAATACCATTGCTTAGCAAAGTAATACCCCAAATAACACTGTACGCGCTTCGACGTAAACCTTACATTTGACAAGCCAATTTTTTATTGTAACACGAGAACATGACAACGAATTTTGGATTTAATCGTGCTATGAATGGCATGAGTTTATCATATTTGCTGTCAGAGCCGTTATGTACATCCTTCATTGTGTGTACAGGTAGATGTTGCACACATGACTTATCCCGGTCGTCATGCACTGTTTCCGGCAGTTGTCGCCAAGTTTCCTGGGCATGATGCACGCCTCGATCATTCATGCGAATTTTCTGCAAGCTCCAGCGTGGCTGAGGCACCCCTTCGTAACAACCACCATGAGGTGATCTCCCTGCATGCTTTGGGATAGGTGGCAGAGAGAGTAGCCGTGGGCACTAACTGACCGTCCAGGTGCATCCATCCCATTTCGATTCACGGAGAGAGCAGGGATATGGCGAGTGTGGCTGGTTTCCAGACACTTGCTTGATAGTATGTGAACCATGATGCTGAACTTTGCTGCATCTGAGTGGTGGCAGAGTCTCTTGTGTACTACCGATACCAAAAACAACTTGATCGGCTTTGTTGCATGTATCGACCTCGGGCCCGCCTATATCTACAGGATTGAATTTCTCTGTGATATAGCTATGTTTTCGGTGAGAGGGCCCTTGCCTGGCCAATCAAGATCAGTATGATGTTGCTGGACACCTGCCAGGCTGTTTTCTTTCCGTGGCAACTGAACTGAGACACACTATCCACAGTCCCGTTACCGTGCATGTAGGCAAGTAGGTGTCCACTATGACCAGCAGATAGCACATGCGAATTTCATGTACTGGGAAATACTTTGGAGCCTTCGACGTCCCAGTTATCATTGTAGAGCTGTACATTTCATTTCTTGTCATAGTGTGCTAAGAAGTAGAAGAAGCACGTCTGTATCACGTACTGACACAACTATCATTTCCAATATCAGCATGATTGCAGTGCAAAAATTCAGCGGGTATCAGCTTCTTCGTGGTCAGCCCTCAAGGGAGACTTCGAGATCTGGGGATAGATGATTGACAGTGGTACTTCGGTGAAATCCCCTGCTATACAACCACTGGTCCCATTCTCTCAGGCTGTGTTTCAATCGTGTTGAAGGTAGCAAAGCCGAGATCTGCTTTATTCTTCCTCGATAGGTGCCATAAAAGCTAGAGCAGGTCTATGGAGAGGAAACTGATGGCTCGATGTCTATTGACGACTACCGGTCAGGTGGCGCTGCTTGCTTTTGGTTCCTGGTTACCTGCTTTGATTGATTCGCCTTGATACCTGTCGAAGACTACGTCGATCCTCTGGTTATTTTCTTCCCATCCAACACATGTTAGCAAATGTGTTGCATAGTCACCAAACGTTCTAATGTCAGGCGGCTTCCAAGTGCCATCCGAGTGCTTAAGCATCAATGAGCAGGCAGCTGGGTTCATCGGTGTAACATTTGTAGGAGTTTGGACTTGTTTGCGTCAGTATGTTTCTAACACAGACTGTCGGTGGAATGCTAGACTACCACTAGTTGTGGCCAAAGATAGTGGAATGATATGAGTTCATGCTAGGATGTTTCTAGTTTACTCGCGCCCTGCCTCTATAAGCTTTATGAACCTTTGTAGAATGTTCCTGTCCACTTTGTGATAGTGTTTTGCTTGCCCTTGGAAGTTGCACGACTTCGTACAAAGAGGCATATGTATTGGCATATGTCCACCTGCTTGTAGATCTTATCTGCGTCGAGGGTCGAAATATTCATCTTGAATCAGTTTCTTCAACATTATATATCAATAACTGAATAGCATTGATCCCCCATATATGAAAAACTTCCAAGGAACATTTCATTCAAGTTTCTACCTTGTTTAGTCAAAAAGATTTGAACCATAAATACATTTCAGCCCGTCGTTGGCGGCCAGCTGGATTTCTCCAATTTTAAGGCATTATCGTTCCATTTTTGGCTTGGGTATACATCAGATAGTCAGCCACCCTCAATACCCTAAATAGCTTGTATTGCCATAAATTAACACAATTTGCCTTCAGCACTTTAAAATATCCACATTTCTCAAGTTTGCCTAGATCTACTTGTTTGTATGCTTTTGTGAATTTATTTTTCTGTAAATCTGGATTTGTTTTTATGCGGTGTGCTTTTCTGGTATGTTTTGATTCTTTTATAATAAAGTAATAAAAATTCAAAGTCTCCCTCCCCCCCCCCCCCCCCCTGCTGGCCCGTTGTTTACGTATGTGTGTGTACTGTCATGGCTGCTTCTGCTTCGTCTCGTGAGTACCTGTCCTCTGTTGTGGCTGGTTGGTCGTTTCCACACCCCATTTCGTTCCTCGTGTTCGTGTTTGTGTTGTGAGGTTTTCCGTGTCCCCTCTGTGTGGAGCAGAGAGAGAGAGAGAGAGAGAGGAACACACGAGAGAACACACGACGTTATGTCGCGGCGTGGTCAGGGTATCTGTCGGTTTCCTGGGCGGTGCCCTGTTAGTCGTTTCAAAATTTTCAAAACTTTTTGCTAACCTTATTTTGCTTTATTTTCACTCATCTTTCCATGTAGTTAGCGCTCCTTTTCCAAGGTTCGGGAAAAGTCTGGAGTGTATTTGGTATCTTCCTCTTCCTTGAAGTTAGGAAGACGCGAAGCGTCGTGTGTTGAAAACATAGGCTGCCTGCTTCGCTCGCAGCGATATGCCGCGTTTCGAGCGGTTTTATCGCGCAATAATGGCATCGCTCTCCCACGGAGGGTTGTTTGGTGGAAAGTGATGTTCTCCGCGATCGGAACATCATTGGCGTTTGATGAGTTACGTGCCGCGTCGCGGATGAATAAATGAGTTATCGTGTTTGTGTCCGACGAGAGCACGTTGCTCTCCGTCGTCAACAAGGCTGGTCCCTCGACTCTGGCACTTTGATGATGACCTATCCCTTGAGATACTCCTGCCTCAGAAATGTGGTTATCTCGAATGTTCCGCCATTCCTGAGCAGTAATGTAATCCTGAGAGCGGCTGCAGCGCTATGGAACACTGCGTGTCCCCCCTAATAATGCTCCCTTGGGCTTGAAAGATGAACATGCCAGTCACGTGATAGGTCTCTGTCGACAAGTATTTTTGGAACTCGAGGATTTTCCCTCTCTAAATGTCATTTTAAAGTTCACTGTAAATAGCACGACTACCAAGTATATGTTAACCACTGACACCCTAAAGTGCTTTTGGTTGTGGTGCAGTGGGGAACATATGAAACAGTTGCCCTCTCGAAAACCGCAGCCTTCCACGGCCGAACCGGTAACAATGACTCACAGTTAATGGTTAACGTTTCCCTTTCAACAAACTTAACAGGATAAACCGGACTGAACAAGTGGACATCCCCCTCCCAATGACGTAACAGGATAAATTACCTGAACAAGTGGACCGCCCCCTCCCAATGAGCCAATGGACAGTGTAAGTGATTGGGTCTCAATCACCGTTCTCAAAAGTTAAAAAAAACGTAAATCCCTTGCAACCGTTGTGTCACCTTCTGGTAAAAGGCAAATCAGTGAAAATGTAATTCCTGGAATCCATGTAATAACAGCATTTGCCTTTCTGGAATAAGGAAAGTAATCATGAGCATAAGTCCCTTGTACAACGTTATCAATTGAAAACATTGTATCGAACTTGCCAATCCCAATCAGTGTTTCCACCCCACAAAGAGCATCCTCTCATACAAGGACGTTCCTTATGTAGACTGCTCCCATATATCCAACAGTCACAGGCAGGAAGAGTAAACTTTACAGTCTCTCTCTAACAAGCATTAAATGAGGACAAATAAGGACACTGAGGAAACATGGAGGATAGTTTAAATCCTCCAATTGGAGAGTGACACTCATACCCGGCAGCACCGTGGCCATGTCACGGGACAAGCTTTGGATCCACCTCTCTTGCTTTCCAAAAGAATCCCCAGACGTAAAACTCTGATATATAAGGCTGCCGAAGAAGATTGTTCCTTTGAAACCGAGCTAATCATGTGATGACTCACAATGAAACTGAAACACAATTGATTCCCCCATGTGGGCCATTCCATGTCAAGTGTATTACACCCTCCGACACTAATACCTCATTTTCTCCCCATATGTTGGTTCATTTATTCCACTTGGGTAAAAAACTCAAATCAACTTTTAGACCTGTGGGCCATCGGGGTCCCATTTTAAGGGGCCCCCCAAATTTTGGTTTGCCCCCGGCTGCCCCACATCTTCCCGAGACCATATCACAGGTTTGTATGTGGGTCCAATTGGCTGATCTTGTATCACAATGCTCGTTAAAGCGAGATCTTTCGAATCGCATAAAGTAATTTCACTCCGAAACAGTAATTCAAAAAGTTATGTTGGGGCGCCTTTGAGCTTGGGCCCCCGCCGCCCAGCCCAAACGATGGTCCCGATTTTTCCGTGTGAGAATACCCCTTTCATATACTCAAACACTCTCAGCATAAATGAAATGAGGATCCAATGGGTCAAGTGATGATGCTATTGTTCGGGGTACTCGCGGTGCTGGACACACAATACGCCACAATACATAGCACAATATTGAACACTAAAGTATTTCAATCCATATATCAGTATATTGTACATAAATTTTCCACATGCAGAACTGGAAGCGATACTGTATTGAGTAAGGAGTTTTTTCTAGCATATTATAGTAAAGATTTTTTTGCCAACCAATATATTGACAGCTGTGGTTTCTATTTACTTGATGTAGGTTCTACCTGTAGCGATTTTGGTTCTAACGGAAAGAAGTATATTCAGAAATGTCTAAATGCAGTGATCTTCAATGTCAGAAAAAGAGAAAACTATTGCGGGCCCGTTGGATGAAGAAAAATTCACTTTCACTTTATTGATGTCCTGGAAAGGGCTTCCATGATGCAGCAACCACCATTCCATCATAGTGCCTGGACATAACCTTGAGAGTTTCCTGTTAAAAGTTGGTGTAGATTTTGAAATAGCTACTCGAGACGGGGTTCCTCGCTAGGGCTGAATTCGCGTACTTGAAGATCAGTTTCAGAAATAGGGATGAAAGCATGAAGTTTTGAGTTCCAGCTATGGTTTTGGCCGTTTTTACCTTCTTCCAAGATTCGTTCTTCCTCGTCATACGCCTCTTGGATCCCGTAAACCGAACTTCATCATTCAAACCATTTTCAGCAAAGGCGAAAATATCTTGGAGAAATAATTTGACTGTCGTAAGGTCTACGGCAGGCTCTCACGTGTTGCTTCTCGTTGACTGTACCTCCACGCCATCTTGAAGGGCCCTTGCCATACTTTTGGCAAAAAATGCCCATTCTGCGTCAATTACCATACTTCTGGATTTGGTGTGCATGAACATAGTTATGAAGGCTTTGTAATTCTATATTGACCAGCGCAACCGTCTGAGAAATAGTTAAAGTTTCTTTACATTCCAAAGCTAGATTTCAAGGTTCAATGGATTCTTTGGGATAAGTGGACTGAGCAACTCGTGAGTATTTATTCTGATAATAATCGTTGAACGAATCGTTGGTTTAATTGCCATCGGTCCGATTTGAAATAGTAAACCCAAGGGTGTGAATGTCGCTTGAGAGCAGTTCCAATGGGAATCCTTGGGTCGCTCCATGTACGACAACGAATAGTTCTCTGAGAAGTCTCCAATAATGACAAATTCTCCTTCACCGATTTTCGTCTTTCTTATTTTCAGAAACTGTAGATTGGGGCCTTGGCATGAAGTCGTGCTCACTAATTTCACGCGTGTTACAGAATTGATTATGATTCCTCCAAAGGCAGGACCATGGAGCTCAGTTCAGATCTGTCAGTGGATGTCACTGTTAATTTGAATTTCAATCAATATCCTCTAGTTCATAAGCACTCAGTAGCTCGGTTTGAAGTCTTCAATTGATGGGTTAACTTTCACAAGTTCTGAAATAAAACATTGCCGTGTTCTGGGTTAACAACTATGCGTGCTATCACATGATTACCTTAGGGAAAGTCGCTATCTGTGCATTTTGGAACCAAACATCATGAGTTTCACATTGATGTATCTACATACACATACCACTGTGTGTACCGCCTGAACCGGCCAGGACACACTCCGAGAGGATGGAGCATTACGAAACTTCATGAAAAATCCAACTTCAAGCCAGGTGCTTCTCTTTGAAATTTTCTGAAACAGTTCCTTGAGATGTTTAGTACCAGGCGCTTTTGAATTTGTCTTTTCCATGTTCATTCCTGACAGCACACATCCTTTTCCCGACTATTATTCGGCTGACTTCATCACTTCGTAAAATTCGGTTACGGCGGATTTCACTTCTGTCAGGCAATATTTTAACCTTCGTGGGATTTGGAGACGATAGCATACCATTTTCTTTCTCTAAATTTTTTGGCTTGCCACAGCCATTCTTTGGGGAGCAACTTGAATTCACTCATTCATCCCTCTGATGCTCGTTATTCCTAGCCAAATATTTGTCAGGTATACGTATTTGCCTCTGAACGGCTCGAAACAACGTATTTTCTTTCAGGCTTTTGATCACCTCTGGCATGCAGTTTTCATCACATTATTGACGCTGATTTTGTGGTTTTCTCTGCTGTGCTTGCGGTCCAGCAACTAGTTCTAATTCTTTCGCACAGAATCTTCCACTTTACTTCGCTTTTCAGCGAGCGTACCCTGGTTCCTTTTGCCTTTCGTGTCGAATGGGCTTTTCGCCTTCATCGATACGACTGGTTTAATAAGGTCAAACTTCTGTTTCTCGCTTCAAAAACCTCCTCGTCCTCATCTGTCGAAATAGATTCTGCAATGGCCTTCAGATAGTACCTTCTGATGATAATTTCAAACTGGTCGAAGGGATTCTTCAATATGCTCTGGTGACAATTGAGAGTTTTTTCTGCATCGAAGTACCAAAATCTGTCATCTTTTTCACCTTTGAGAAAATTTCATCAAAATCATTTGACACATGTGAAGATCTTTTCGTTGTTTCGTTTATGGGCAGCTGAACGGATCGCAACAGTATTTCGGAACTTCCTTTCGATTTTCAGGTCGCCATGCTTACTGCAAAATATGCCAAAAACTGAGATTGCCCATTATTAACCTTTATTCGATGATTGGTTATACAAAAAATGTACACTTAAAAATCAATCGACACATAGGCCAGAATACATTTTTCGCCAAATGATGCCAAAAAAAAATAAATAATATATATATATATATACTATATATATTATATATATAATAGTCCAGAGATGATGATTTCAATTTCAGACATAAAGTCGCCTGCCAGCAGGTGACGTCATTGGAACGATGACGGCAAACGTCGGCCCATGTCGAATCAAGAATTAGTGATATCTGGGACCCGAAAAATAAACCATCATCACACTTGAAACCCATTGCAGATCCCATTTTAATTATGCTGAGGTGTTGGCAGTATATGAAGGGGTATTCTCACACGAAAAAATCTGGATCATCGTTGGCTGGGGCGGGGGCCCAAGGCTCAAAGGGCACCCCAATCTATAACTTTTTGGAATTTACTGTTTCGGGCAGTGATTTTACTTCACGCGATTCAAAAGATCTCGCTTTTACGAGCATTTTGGATACCAAGATTCATCCAAATCGGACCACTACAACCTGTGATATGGCCACTGGAAGATTGTGCGGTCAACCGGGGTGCCCAAATTTGGCGGGGGGGGGCTAAAATGGGCCCCGATGGGCCCCCAGGTCTGAAAAATTACACATTAATGTTACCGTGTGATACAAACACCTTGCACAAAAAAAAGAGTGGAAATCTGAGACGAGTGTGTCAAATTTCGCTGAAAAAAATGTTGTCCCCTTGACATGGAAATGCCCATGTGAGGAATTTGATGGTGAAGGTCAAGAGATCCTCTCAGATTCTAAAGGCTGAAAGGCAGACCTTCGGATGATAGCTTTGGGACTCTTTGAGGAATCTATCGTAAGAGAAATATTGACTGAAAAGATTCATTCCCTGATCTTCGGTGTTATTTATTTAAATTGAAGAAAATGTGCGTACCCTGTCACCCCAAACTCACTGAGTTAGAAGCAACAGGTTAAAAAAAATGATCCAGAAAGCTGACAGGACTCTAGGTAAGGCCTTATGGTGTGTTTCTCTATTTATTTATTTTCTCTTTCCCTTTCCAAGCTACATGAATGTTAATTTCGGAATCTAAACATTAATGGTGGTGCTCGTTTAGAAATTGCAAAGTTCAGCGTAAAAGATCTGGACACGGGCGTTTGCAGCTGGACATCTTGTTATTGCAAGGAAGCCCATGGAGATCTGACTTGCCCAAGCCCAATGGGAGAAGGCTCATTGAAGGCGTCAGTGTTTTCTTCAGTGATATCAATTCCTTCACTGCCTGGATTGCTTTCTTGTCCTCCTTCATTAACACTCTCGCAAGTTCATTGTAATGAAATAATTCCTGGACGTTCTGGGCTTGTCTTCAGTTCTATTGCCAACAATCAAATCTTTATTTTTGTAAACATCTATGCCCCCAATGATGAATGCTGAAAGTATAACTTCTTCTTAAATAAAGGCCTTTCGAAGCACAATGACCTTGAACTGTTGTTTTCATACTGAGTGGGACTTCAAAAACTGTACCCTTGACCTGCTTTAGACAGAAACAGTGTGGAGCCACATCCAAAATCTGCCCAAAACTTTGGAAAAAATTATAAACTGTGGGGACTCCTGGATGTTTGGCGTATCCAAACACCCCAGACAACGTCAGTTCAACTTGGTTAGATGTGATTCCCAGACGCACACTCTAGCTGGTAAGACAGAAATTTTTGTCAATGCTACAATGCTTGATAAGATATTAAAATCTGATATCGCTGCCTTCTCTTTTCTCTGATCATCTGGTTACAACTCTCCTTTAAGCTTGCTCTGCAGCAACATGGCAGTCCATATTGTAAGTTTAACGTCATGTTACTGAGAATGTTACTTTTTGTGAAGCCTTTAGAGTGTTTTGGAATAGCCCATCGAACGAAAGAATAGTTTAAAGTAACCCTAGATTATGGTGGTGGGCCATGCAAAAGCCACAATGCCGTCTTGCCAACAGTTCAATGCCTTCTCATCTTTTGTGTTAAAAAAGGACAAGGATTGTACGAGTAAAGGAAACTATGATTACAAGTCTGATGCAAAACAACCCCAGTACAACAACAAAGAACCATCTGCTACCTGGGAAAAAAAGGCCCTTAAATGACTATCACAGTGAAAGGTGCAATGACCGATGTACGCGATGGATCACGATTAATATTGGACTCTCCAACAAAATTCTTTCATTTTGATAAAAAGACCACCATCAAAGGCAAATTGAAACCCTGAAGGCTCTCAACGGGGACATGCGATGACATCACAGAATATTAGCATAAGAGGGAATTCTATAACTCTCTTCTCATACTGTGTTATGCAAATGCATGTAAGACATTATTTCATGTCTGATCTACCCTTTTAAAAAATATGATTAAGTGCTACTCAAAGGGATCAGCTGATTCCTTACCTCCACTTGGAAAGAACTTACACTCTCAACTTGCTCTCTGCCGGCACTGGCGAAATATCTCCCTGACTAGATCGACCTCCCAGTCGAGGTTTACAAATCCTTTGGTCTTTATTAGTCAGAGCTTGGGGTCTTTACTATTCCTTTACAATGTGGAAAATTGCAATGAGTCTGTCGTAGAGCAGCTAATTAGTTTATTACCGAAAAAAGGCGAACCCTCAGCTTATTGGCAACTGGCGCCCAATCCTCTCTTTTACTTCCAACTATAAAATATTTTTCCAAAGCTTAGGCTCGGACGCATCTCTTTCCCTTCTAGATACTCTTGATTCAATAGTGATCAGTCCTATTGTTATCCCTAAACAGACAGATACATGATAACATATCCTAATTAAGGGCATCTTTGGTGTGATAAAGCTAAAAAATGATAATATTGGTTTGCATTGTACTCGACCAGAGAAAAGCTTTTGACCTGTGTTAGTCATGCATCTACTTTTTCAAGGTTCTCGAGTGTTTTGGACTTTGGTGCAACAGGTTTACCTCCCTTTTATAAAACTTTTTTTATCATTTGGCATTTCCTCAGTACTCAGCAGTAAACCCTGAATTGACTTCACTTGTAAAGGGTTGCGAAGTGGGTATTCCATCAAGGTATGTCCTTTATCTGGCGTATTTTGTACTCTCGTAACTATATGAGCCTCTCCTAATCAAAGTGTGCAGCTTCTTAACTGGATACACAAATCTGCAAATAAAACCTGTGAAAGTTTCTGCCTATGGGTAATTCCATGATAACTCGCGTTACATTTAATGGGAGTTTGACCATATATTTGTACTGTAATTCTACTACTTCATGGACCTGAAGGTAGATTTTACTTGTGAGGATACAGTACAAGCACACTAACTAAACCACAAAAAAAGACCAACAAAGCAACCTTTGGTTCGGTTTAGAAGAAAGTTTAATATTGGTAACTCACGTTACAAAAATAGGACATGACTAAAATTGTGAATACCTCTTATGTGAAAGTCTCCTCATATTACGTAATCCTGGTAAAACCTTTCCTGTACTGATATGATATTGTGATGTGAGCTCTAAGTTTACAATGTAATAGTTACAACATTATTAATGATTAGATTATAGAAAGCATATATTTCGGTAACTTGCGTTACGGTAACTCGCGTTACATTATGTCCATGCAATGGTCCATCGCAACAAATATCCCACCCATTCCTGGGAAAACAAACATTTCAATAGTAGTTCGATCAGCTTTAAGTACTCTTGGTGATAAATCCTCAAACTGAGGAAGTAACTTGAAACTGTATTTTTCACTCAAATATACTACAAGTAACCTGTAAAGTTGTTTAAACCGATAACAAGTTGGATACCAAATTGCCAAAAAAGTTACTGTGATATTCTCCTTGATCTCAGAGGGAGGGAAGCTTGGTGAATCTTGGGTTCAAAACTTCCAAACATTATCTGACAATGTTTACACGAGCTGCTCAAACTAAACCCTGCACAGATAAAAAACCCTTTTGTTATAAGCCAGTAGGATATTAGATCATGTCTACTAATGTCATGGAAAAAAAAAAAAAAAAAAAAAAAAAAAGAAAAAAAAAAAAAAAAAAAAAAAAAAAAAAAGGTAAAACTCATGCAGAATATTATGGGAGGAAGAGTGACTCCGATCTTTTTTTTTGTAGCATGACAATTTGAAAAAACATAAAACATGACATCAATCATTATGTAAAGCCCATGTCACACCTTGACGTTTTAGCCAACGTATGCCGATTTTTTGAAAAAATGTTATAAACGCTGTGTACACGTCGAATTACGTTATGGGTTAAGTTTTGATAACATTGAATGAGCACGCTGAAAAAACACTGCCATACGTCGTTGCACGCTGGCGCTTTTAAACGTCCTGTACTTTTCGATTGTCCTTCAATGCTTTCCATGCTTGAAATTTTACGACTTATGCCAGCGTTATGACTCACCACGTTCCACATATGCGCTCGCCATGAAAGTTGGTTGGACGTCCACCGCGATCGTTGACACGACGTTACTTGTAAGTTACTCATAAGTCGAAATCACGTCGAGGGAATGTTTAGCGTTACCCGAACCCTGTTATTTCTAAGCTATGAGTCTTACGTGTTGTACTAACGTACGCGATCGTTGACCACACATCGACCCACACGTTAGCTTGTAAGGTGCTCATCGGTCCGAAAACACGTCAAGGTACATGCGTTGGCGTCAGTGTTCCAGACTCCCTGGCTTTTTTTTTTTTTTTAAGTTTTTTTTTCTTCCTTCCTTCGGTTATTATGGTGATGTTGACACTTCGATTTCTAGGCTGGTCTTGTATTATAACTTATTAATAATAGACTGGCGCGTCAACGATTTAAATCCAGTAACCGCACTGTACACTGGAAACACCGTTCATACCCGAGAAAAAAAAAAAACCGGGCAGTTGGAACAACTGACGCTAACCATGTACCTTGACGTGTTCGACTTATGAGCACCTTACCAAGTAACGGTGTCGAACTTTGTGTCAACGATCGCAGTATCGTGCGTACAACTCTATTCCCATCGCATGGCCGCTGCAGCGTGTACGTCATACGGCAAGTACGTCGTATAATTATTCAACATGCTAAAACTTACAAGGACGTACTCCACTTACTACGAGCGTATGATAGCCGTTACTTTTATCGGTTCGTATTCACGCAAACCAACTTACCCATACCGTGTATTCGACTGTGCGCCGAGCCGTTTTTAGACGCTATTTTTCAGAGGTCGGCATCGCTGGCAGATCGCCAAGGTGTGACTGCGATGTTGACACTTCCATTTCTGCGGCCGGTTATGGACTTTGAAATCTTGTGCGGCAGCCTTTCCATAACCTACGCCCACGTTCATCGTCGGCCGTATGCGGCAGCGTGCTATGCCATGAGCTTAGACTATTCGTGGGGCCATAGGTTGCTGAAGGCCGACAACAGGTTCAGCCATTCTGTTGTATAAGTTATCTATAACAAAGCGAAACGTTTCTTGTGTCCTATTCACTAATACGTATGCATAAGACCAAGTCGTTATGATACGTCCCGCAATCTTTATAAAAAAACATCAAAAGCTTCAACGTAAGCCAGTCGTTTTACATACATTTTAATACGTTGCCATCGCTGCGCTAAAACGTCAAGGCATCTCTCTCTT
>CM068967.1:81972001-81983294 GCA_035128595.1 Eptatretus atami
TCCACCAGATATGATCCACAAGCCCCTCCCTCTCCTCCCACAGTTAAACACAGACGCCCATTTTTTAAAGCCCAGAGGCACTACGGTATGATTTAAATGTTAGCAGGAAACATATTAGGGATGCAAATACCATTGCTTAGCAAAGTAATACCCCAAATAACACTGTACGCGCTTCGACGTAAACCTTACATTTGACAAGCCAATTTTTTATTGTAACACGAGAACATGACAACGAATTTTGGATTTAATCGTGCTATGAATGGCATGAGTTTATCATATTTGCTGTCAGAGCCGTTATGTACATCCTTCATTGTGTGTACAGGTAGATGTTGCACACATGACTTATCCCGGTCGTCATGCACTGTTTCCGGCAGTTGTCGCCAAGTTTCCTGGGCATGATGCACGCCTCGATCATTCATGCGAATTTTCTGCAAGCTCCAGCGTGGCTGAGGCACCCCTTCGTAACAACCACCATGAGGTGATCTCCCTGCATGCTTTGGGATAGGTGGCAGAGAGAGTAGCCGTGGGCACTAACTGACCGTCCAGGTGCATCCATCCCATTTCGATTCACGGAGAGAGCAGGGATATGGCGAGTGTGGCTGGTTTCCAGACACTTGCTTGATAGTATGTGAACCATGATGCTGAACTTTGCTGCATCTGAGTGGTGGCAGAGTCTCTTGTGTACTACCGATACCAAAAACAACTTGATCGGCTTTGTTGCATGTATCGACCTCGGGCCCGCCTATATCTACAGGATTGAATTTCTCTGTGATATAGCTATGTTTTCGGTGAGAGGGCCCTTGCCTGGCCAATCAAGATCAGTATGATGTTGCTGGACACCTGCCAGGCTGTTTTCTTTCCGTGGCAACTGAACTGAGACACACTATCCACAGTCCCGTTACCGTGCATGTAGGCAAGTAGGTGTCCACTATGACCAGCAGATAGCACATGCGAATTTCATGTACTGGGAAATACTTTGGAGCCTTCGACGTCCCAGTTATCATTGTAGAGCTGTACATTTCATTTCTTGTCATAGTGTGCTAAGAAGTAGAAGAAGCACGTCTGTATCACGTACTGACACAACTATCATTTCCAATATCAGCATGATTGCAGTGCAAAAATTCAGCGGGTATCAGCTTCTTCGTGGTCAGCCCTCAAGGGAGACTTCGAGATCTGGGGATAGATGATTGACAGTGGTACTTCGGTGAAATCCCCTGCTATACAACCACTGGTCCCATTCTCTCAGGCTGTGTTTCAATCGTGTTGAAGGTAGCAAAGCCGAGATCTGCTTTATTCTTCCTCGATAGGTGCCATAAAAGCTAGAGCAGGTCTATGGAGAGGAAACTGATGGCTCGATGTCTATTGACGACTACCGGTCAGGTGGCGCTGCTTGCTTTTGGTTCCTGGTTACCTGCTTTGATTGATTCGCCTTGATACCTGTCGAAGACTACGTCGATCCTCTGGTTATTTTCTTCCCATCCAACACATGTTAGCAAATGTGTTGCATAGTCACCAAACGTTCTAATGTCAGGCGGCTTCCAAGTGCCATCCGAGTGCTTAAGCATCAATGAGCAGGCAGCTGGGTTCATCGGTGTAACATTTGTAGGAGTTTGGACTTGTTTGCGTCAGTATGTTTCTAACACAGACTGTCGGTGGAATGCTAGACTACCACTAGTTGTGGCCAAAGATAGTGGAATGATATGAGTTCATGCTAGGATGTTTCTAGTTTACTCGCGCCCTGCCTCTATAAGCTTTATGAACCTTTGTAGAATGTTCCTGTCCACTTTGTGATAGTGTTTTGCTTGCCCTTGGAAGTTGCACGACTTCGTACAAAGAGGCATATGTATTGGCATATGTCCACCTGCTTGTAGATCTTATCTGCGTCGAGGGTCGAAATATTCATCTTGAATCAGTTTCTTCAACATTATATATCAATAACTGAATAGCATTGATCCCCCATATATGAAAAACTTCCAAGGAACATTTCATTCAAGTTTCTACCTTGTTTAGTCAAAAAGATTTGAACCATAAATACATTTCAGCCCGTCGTTGGCGGCCAGCTGGATTTCTCCAATTTTAAGGCATTATCGTTCCATTTTTGGCTTGGGTATACATCAGATAGTCAGCCACCCTCAATACCCTAAATAGCTTGTATTGCCATAAATTAACACAATTTGCCTTCAGCACTTTAAAATATCCACATTTCTCAAGTTTGCCTAGATCTACTTGTTTGTATGCTTTTGTGAATTTATTTTTCTGTAAATCTGGATTTGTTTTTATGCGGTGTGCTTTTCTGGTATGTTTTGATTCTTTTATAATAAAGTAATAAAAATTCAAAGTCTCCCTCCCCCCCCCCCCCCCCCTGCTGGCCCGTTGTTTACGTATGTGTGTGTACTGTCATGGCTGCTTCTGCTTCGTCTCGTGAGTACCTGTCCTCTGTTGTGGCTGGTTGGTCGTTTCCACACCCCATTTCGTTCCTCGTGTTCGTGTTTGTGTTGTGAGGTTTTCCGTGTCCCCTCTGTGTGGAGCAGAGAGAGAGAGAGAGAGAGAGGAACACACGAGAGAACACACGACGTTATGTCGCGGCGTGGTCAGGGTATCTGTCGGTTTCCTGGGCGGTGCCCTGTTAGTCGTTTCAAAATTTTCAAAACTTTTTGCTAACCTTATTTTGCTTTATTTTCACTCATCTTTCCATGTAGTTAGCGCTCCTTTTCCAAGGTTCGGGAAAAGTCTGGAGTGTATTTGGTATCTTCCTCTTCCTTGAAGTTAGGAAGACGCGAAGCGTCGTGTGTTGAAAACATAGGCTGCCTGCTTCGCTCGCAGCGATATGCCGCGTTTCGAGCGGTTTTATCGCGCAATAATGGCATCGCTCTCCCACGGAGGGTTGTTTGGTGGAAAGTGATGTTCTCCGCGATCGGAACATCATTGGCGTTTGATGAGTTACGTGCCGCGTCGCGGATGAATAAATGAGTTATCGTGTTTGTGTCCGACGAGAGCACGTTGCTCTCCGTCGTCAACAAGGCTGGTCCCTCGACTCTGGCACTTTGATGATGACCTATCCCTTGAGATACTCCTGCCTCAGAAATGTGGTTATCTCGAATGTTCCGCCATTCCTGAGCAGTAATGTAATCCTGAGAGCGGCTGCAGCGCTATGGAACACTGCGTGTCCCCCCTAATAATGCTCCCTTGGGCTTGAAAGATGAACATGCCAGTCACGTGATAGGTCTCTGTCGACAAGTATTTTTGGAACTCGAGGATTTTCCCTCTCTAAATGTCATTTTAAAGTTCACTGTAAATAGCACGACTACCAAGTATATGTTAACCACTGACACCCTAAAGTGCTTTTGGTTGTGGTGCAGTGGGGAACATATGAAACAGTTGCCCTCTCGAAAACCGCAGCCTTCCACGGCCGAACCGGTAACAATGACTCACAGTTAATGGTTAACGTTTCCCTTTCAACAAACTTAACAGGATAAACCGGACTGAACAAGTGGACATCCCCCTCCCAATGACGTAACAGGATAAATTACCTGAACAAGTGGACCGCCCCCTCCCAATGAGCCAATGGACAGTGTAAGTGATTGGGTCTCAATCACCGTTCTCAAAAGTTAAAAAAAACGTAAATCCCTTGCAACCGTTGTGTCACCTTCTGGTAAAAGGCAAATCAGTGAAAATGTAATTCCTGGAATCCATGTAATAACAGCATTTGCCTTTCTGGAATAAGGAAAGTAATCATGAGCATAAGTCCCTTGTACAACGTTATCAATTGAAAACATTGTATCGAACTTGCCAATCCCAATCAGTGTTTCCACCCCACAAAGAGCATCCTCTCATACAAGGACGTTCCTTATGTAGACTGCTCCCATATATCCAACAGTCACAGGCAGGAAGAGTAAACTTTACAGTCTCTCTCTAACAAGCATTAAATGAGGACAAATAAGGACACTGAGGAAACATGGAGGATAGTTTAAATCCTCCAATTGGAGAGTGACACTCATACCCGGCAGCACCGTGGCCATGTCACGGGACAAGCTTTGGATCCACCTCTCTTGCTTTCCAAAAGAATCCCCAGACGTAAAACTCTGATATATAAGGCTGCCGAAGAAGATTGTTCCTTTGAAACCGAGCTAATCATGTGATGACTCACAATGAAACTGAAACACAATTGATTCCCCCATGTGGGCCATTCCATGTCAAGTGTATTACACCCTCCGACACTAATACCTCATTTTCTCCCCATATGTTGGTTCATTTATTCCACTTGGGTAAAAAACTCAAATCAACTTTTAGACCTGTGGGCCATCGGGGTCCCATTTTAAGGGGCCCCCCAAATTTTGGTTTGCCCCCGGCTGCCCCACATCTTCCCGAGACCATATCACAGGTTTGTATGTGGGTCCAATTGGCTGATCTTGTATCACAATGCTCGTTAAAGCGAGATCTTTCGAATCGCATAAAGTAATTTCACTCCGAAACAGTAATTCAAAAAGTTATGTTGGGGCGCCTTTGAGCTTGGGCCCCCGCCGCCCAGCCCAAACGATGGTCCCGATTTTTCCGTGTGAGAATACCCCTTTCATATACTCAAACACTCTCAGCATAAATGAAATGAGGATCCAATGGGTCAAGTGATGATGCTATTGTTCGGGGTACTCGCGGTGCTGGACACACAATACGCCACAATACATAGCACAATATTGAACACTAAAGTATTTCAATCCATATATCAGTATATTGTACATAAATTTTCCACATGCAGAACTGGAAGCGATACTGTATTGAGTAAGGAGTTTTTTCTAGCATATTATAGTAAAGATTTTTTTGCCAACCAATATATTGACAGCTGTGGTTTCTATTTACTTGATGTAGGTTCTACCTGTAGCGATTTTGGTTCTAACGGAAAGAAGTATATTCAGAAATGTCTAAATGCAGTGATCTTCAATGTCAGAAAAAGAGAAAACTATTGCGGGCCCGTTGGATGAAGAAAAATTCACTTTCACTTTATTGATGTCCTGGAAAGGGCTTCCATGATGCAGCAACCACCATTCCATCATAGTGCCTGGACATAACCTTGAGAGTTTCCTGTTAAAAGTTGGTGTAGATTTTGAAATAGCTACTCGAGACGGGGTTCCTCGCTAGGGCTGAATTCGCGTACTTGAAGATCAGTTTCAGAAATAGGGATGAAAGCATGAAGTTTTGAGTTCCAGCTATGGTTTTGGCCGTTTTTACCTTCTTCCAAGATTCGTTCTTCCTCGTCATACGCCTCTTGGATCCCGTAAACCGAACTTCATCATTCAAACCATTTTCAGCAAAGGCGAAAATATCTTGGAGAAATAATTTGACTGTCGTAAGGTCTACGGCAGGCTCTCACGTGTTGCTTCTCGTTGACTGTACCTCCACGCCATCTTGAAGGGCCCTTGCCATACTTTTGGCAAAAAATGCCCATTCTGCGTCAATTACCATACTTCTGGATTTGGTGTGCATGAACATAGTTATGAAGGCTTTGTAATTCTATATTGACCAGCGCAACCGTCTGAGAAATAGTTAAAGTTTCTTTACATTCCAAAGCTAGATTTCAAGGTTCAATGGATTCTTTGGGATAAGTGGACTGAGCAACTCGTGAGTATTTATTCTGATAATAATCGTTGAACGAATCGTTGGTTTAATTGCCATCGGTCCGATTTGAAATAGTAAACCCAAGGGTGTGAATGTCGCTTGAGAGCAGTTCCAATGGGAATCCTTGGGTCGCTCCATGTACGACAACGAATAGTTCTCTGAGAAGTCTCCAATAATGACAAATTCTCCTTCACCGATTTTCGTCTTTCTTATTTTCAGAAACTGTAGATTGGGGCCTTGGCATGAAGTCGTGCTCACTAATTTCACGCGTGTTACAGAATTGATTATGATTCCTCCAAAGGCAGGACCATGGAGCTCAGTTCAGATCTGTCAGTGGATGTCACTGTTAATTTGAATTTCAATCAATATCCTCTAGTTCATAAGCACTCAGTAGCTCGGTTTGAAGTCTTCAATTGATGGGTTAACTTTCACAAGTTCTGAAATAAAACATTGCCGTGTTCTGGGTTAACAACTATGCGTGCTATCACATGATTACCTTAGGGAAAGTCGCTATCTGTGCATTTTGGAACCAAACATCATGAGTTTCACATTGATGTATCTACATACACATACCACTGTGTGTACCGCCTGAACCGGCCAGGACACACTCCGAGAGGATGGAGCATTACGAAACTTCATGAAAAATCCAACTTCAAGCCAGGTGCTTCTCTTTGAAATTTTCTGAAACAGTTCCTTGAGATGTTTAGTACCAGGCGCTTTTGAATTTGTCTTTTCCATGTTCATTCCTGACAGCACACATCCTTTTCCCGACTATTATTCGGCTGACTTCATCACTTCGTAAAATTCGGTTACGGCGGATTTCACTTCTGTCAGGCAATATTTTAACCTTCGTGGGATTTGGAGACGATAGCATACCATTTTCTTTCTCTAAATTTTTTGGCTTGCCACAGCCATTCTTTGGGGAGCAACTTGAATTCACTCATTCATCCCTCTGATGCTCGTTATTCCTAGCCAAATATTTGTCAGGTATACGTATTTGCCTCTGAACGGCTCGAAACAACGTATTTTCTTTCAGGCTTTTGATCACCTCTGGCATGCAGTTTTCATCACATTATTGACGCTGATTTTGTGGTTTTCTCTGCTGTGCTTGCGGTCCAGCAACTAGTTCTAATTCTTTCGCACAGAATCTTCCACTTTACTTCGCTTTTCAGCGAGCGTACCCTGGTTCCTTTTGCCTTTCGTGTCGAATGGGCTTTTCGCCTTCATCGATACGACTGGTTTAATAAGGTCAAACTTCTGTTTCTCGCTTCAAAAACCTCCTCGTCCTCATCTGTCGAAATAGATTCTGCAATGGCCTTCAGATAGTACCTTCTGATGATAATTTCAAACTGGTCGAAGGGATTCTTCAATATGCTCTGGTGACAATTGAGAGTTTTTTCTGCATCGAAGTACCAAAATCTGTCATCTTTTTCACCTTTGAGAAAATTTCATCAAAATCATTTGACACATGTGAAGATCTTTTCGTTGTTT
This sequence comes from Eptatretus atami, assembly GCA_035128595.1. NCBI lineage: Eukaryota > Metazoa > Chordata > Myxini > Myxiniformes > Myxinidae > Eptatretus > Eptatretus atami. The sequence continues at coordinate 81,979,103 of CM068967.1, forward strand.
CGTTTATGGGCAGCTGAACGGATCGCAACAGTATTTCGGAACTTCCTTTCGATTTTCAGGTCGCCATGCTTACTGCAAAATATGCCAAAAACTGAGATTGCCCATTATTAACCTTTATTCGATGATTGGTTATACAAAAAATGTACACTTAAAAATCAATCGACACATAGGCCAGAATACATTTTTCGCCAAATGATGCCAAAAAAAAATAAATAATATATATATATATATACTATATATATTATATATATAATAGTCCAGAGATGATGATTTCAATTTCAGACATAAAGTCGCCTGCCAGCAGGTGACGTCATTGGAACGATGACGGCAAACGTCGGCCCATGTCGAATCAAGAATTAGTGATATCTGGGACCCGAAAAATAAACCATCATCACACTTGAAACCCATTGCAGATCCCATTTTAATTATGCTGAGGTGTTGGCAGTATATGAAGGGGTATTCTCACACGAAAAAATCTGGATCATCGTTGGCTGGGGCGGGGGCCCAAGGCTCAAAGGGCACCCCAATCTATAACTTTTTGGAATTTACTGTTTCGGGCAGTGATTTTACTTCACGCGATTCAAAAGATCTCGCTTTTACGAGCATTTTGGATACCAAGATTCATCCAAATCGGACCACTACAACCTGTGATATGGCCACTGGAAGATTGTGCGGTCAACCGGGGTGCCCAAATTTGGCGGGGGGGGGCTAAAATGGGCCCCGATGGGCCCCCAGGTCTGAAAAATTACACATTAATGTTACCGTGTGATACAAACACCTTGCACAAAAAAAAGAGTGGAAATCTGAGACGAGTGTGTCAAATTTCGCTGAAAAAAATGTTGTCCCCTTGACATGGAAATGCCCATGTGAGGAATTTGATGGTGAAGGTCAAGAGATCCTCTCAGATTCTAAAGGCTGAAAGGCAGACCTTCGGATGATAGCTTTGGGACTCTTTGAGGAATCTATCGTAAGAGAAATATTGACTGAAAAGATTCATTCCCTGATCTTCGGTGTTATTTATTTAAATTGAAGAAAATGTGCGTACCCTGTCACCCCAAACTCACTGAGTTAGAAGCAACAGGTTAAAAAAAATGATCCAGAAAGCTGACAGGACTCTAGGTAAGGCCTTATGGTGTGTTTCTCTATTTATTTATTTTCTCTTTCCCTTTCCAAGCTACATGAATGTTAATTTCGGAATCTAAACATTAATGGTGGTGCTCGTTTAGAAATTGCAAAGTTCAGCGTAAAAGATCTGGACACGGGCGTTTGCAGCTGGACATCTTGTTATTGCAAGGAAGCCCATGGAGATCTGACTTGCCCAAGCCCAATGGGAGAAGGCTCATTGAAGGCGTCAGTGTTTTCTTCAGTGATATCAATTCCTTCACTGCCTGGATTGCTTTCTTGTCCTCCTTCATTAACACTCTCGCAAGTTCATTGTAATGAAATAATTCCTGGACGTTCTGGGCTTGTCTTCAGTTCTATTGCCAACAATCAAATCTTTATTTTTGTAAACATCTATGCCCCCAATGATGAATGCTGAAAGTATAACTTCTTCTTAAATAAAGGCCTTTCGAAGCACAATGACCTTGAACTGTTGTTTTCATACTGAGTGGGACTTCAAAAACTGTACCCTTGACCTGCTTTAGACAGAAACAGTGTGGAGCCACATCCAAAATCTGCCCAAAACTTTGGAAAAAATTATAAACTGTGGGGACTCCTGGATGTTTGGCGTATCCAAACACCCCAGACAACGTCAGTTCAACTTGGTTAGATGTGATTCCCAGACGCACACTCTAGCTGGTAAGACAGAAATTTTTGTCAATGCTACAATGCTTGATAAGATATTAAAATCTGATATCGCTGCCTTCTCTTTTCTCTGATCATCTGGTTACAACTCTCCTTTAAGCTTGCTCTGCAGCAACATGGCAGTCCATATTGTAAGTTTAACGTCATGTTACTGAGAATGTTACTTTTTGTGAAGCCTTTAGAGTGTTTTGGAATAGCCCATCGAACGAAAGAATAGTTTAAAGTAACCCTAGATTATGGTGGTGGGCCATGCAAAAGCCACAATGCCGTCTTGCCAACAGTTCAATCCTTCTCATCTTTTAGTGTAAAAAAGGACAAGGATTGTACGAGAAAAGGAAATGACTGATTACAATCTGATGCAAACAACCCCAGTACAACAACAAAGACCATCTGCCTACTGGGAAAAAAAGGCCCTTAATGACTATCAAGTGAAAGGTGCAATGACCGATGTACCGATGGATCACGATTTATATTGGACTCTCCAACACAAATTTTCTTTCATGTTTGATAATAAAGACCTACCCATCAAAGGGCAAATTGAAACCCTCAAGGCTCTCAGACGGACATCGATGACATCACAAATATTAGGCATAAAGAGTGGAATTCTATAACTCTCTCTCACACGTGTTATGCGCAAATGCATGTAAGACATTATTTCATGTCTGAATTTACCCATAAAAAATGTTAAGTTGCTACTCAAGGGATCAGCTGATTCCTTACCTCCTGATTGGAATGAACTTACACTCTCAGCTTGCTCTCTGCCGGACTCGCGAAAATCTCCCTGACTAGCACGACCTCCCAGTCGAGTTTACACAATCCTTTGGTCTTTAATTAGGTCCAGAGCTTTTTGGGGTCTTTACTATTCTTTACAATGTGGAAATGCCAATGAGCTGTCGTAGAGCCAGTAATTAGGTTTATTACCGAAAAAAGGGACCCTTCAGCTTATTGGCAACTGGCGCCCAATCTCTCTTTTAACTTCCAAACTATAAAATATTTTTCCAAAGCTTTAGCTCGGACGCATCTCTTTCCCTTCTAGATACTCCTTGATTCAATAGGTGATCAGTCCTATTGTTATCCCTAAACAGACAGATACATGATAACATATTCCTATAAGGGCATCTTTGGTGGTATAAAGCCTAAAAATGATAATATTGGTTTGCATTGTACTCGACCAGAGATAAAGCTTGACCTGTGTTAGTCGATGCATTCTATTTTTCCAAGGTTCTCGAGTGTTTGGACTTTGGTCACAGGTATTACCTCCCTTTTATAAAACTTTTTTTATCATTGGCATTTCCTCAGTACTCAGCAAGTAAACCCTGATTGACTTCACTTGTAAAGGTCTGCGAAGGGGTATTCCATCAAGGTATTGTCCTTTATCTGCGTATTTTGTACTCTCTTAACTGATATGAGCCTCTCCTATCAAAGTGTGCAGCTTTCTAACTGCTGGATACACAATAATCTGCAAATAAAACCTGTGAAATTTCTGCCTATGGGTAATTCCATGATAACTCGCGTTACATTTAATGGGAGTTTGGACCATATATTGTACTGTTATTCTGACTACTTCATGGACCTGAAGTGTAGATTTTACTTGTAGAGGATACAGTACAAGCACACTAACTAACCACAAAAAAAAGACCAACAAAGCAACCTTGGTTCGCGTGTTAGAAGAAAAGTTTAATATGGGTAACTCACGTTACAAAAATAGGACAGGTGACTAGAAATTCGTGAATAGCCTCTATTATGTGAAAGTCTCCTCATTATTACGTAATCCTGGTAAATACCTTTCCTGTACTGATATGATATTGTAGCATGTGAGCTCTAAGTTTACATGAATAGTATTACAACATTATTAATGATTAGATTATAGAAAGCATATTATTTCGGTAACTTGGCGTATACGGTAACTCTGCCGTTACATTATGTCCATCGCAAACAAATATCCCCACCATTCCTGGGAAAACAACATTTCAATAGTATGTTCGATCTAGTTTAAGTACTCTTGGTGATAAATTCTCAAACTGAGGAAGTAACTGAAACTTGTATTTTCACTCAAATATACTACAAGTTAACCTGTAAAGTTTGTTAAACACCGATACAAGTGGATACCAAATTGCCAAAAAGTACATGTGATATTCTCTTGATCTCAGAGGAGGAAGCTTGGTGAATCTTGGGTTCAAAAACTTCCAAACATTATCTGACAATTTTACACAGGCTGCTCAAACTTAACCCTGCACAGATTAAAAACCCTTTTGTAAAGCCAGTAGGATATTAGTCATGTCTTACTAATGTCATGGAAAAGGAAACTCATGAAATATTTATGGGAGAAGAGTAAACTCGATTTTTTTTGTAGATGACATATTTGAAAAAATAAACATGACATAAT
>CM068967.1:81988892-82002843 GCA_035128595.1 Eptatretus atami
TACAGCGCGTGTGGTGAAGCAAATGAGTACACTAATGTTATTGAAGAACACTTATCACTTTACCACCATATCTGCCATAATTGTAAGTAATTTCAACTACTAATGCATGACGAAACACTTGTTTATGGCTAATATTAAAGTGTCTGTTTGTTACTTGTGAAAATCGAAGATTTTTATTTGTATATTGGTTGGTTGCATGCGTTATTCTGTTTGTTTGTCTGTTTGTCCACTTGTCTGTTTGTATGTCTGGATGTCAAATCGCCTACAGGTCACAATTTCAAACTGATCTTCACGAAGCTTCACCACCTAGTAGAGTTCGTCATAAGCAAGAAGCCCATTGTTTTAAGGTCAAAAGGCTTAAAATATCAACATAGGCCAAAGGTCAACAACTTTGTTAAATTTCTAAAATCCTCAGTTTAAATTTGATTGACAAGAAATTTGTAGAGGAGTTGCATATCAGGTCAGTGAATTCAACCACCAATGATTTTTGAGGTCAACTTGCTCTGCACGATGTCTTTCTTGTTTCTTTGTTATGACGGGAATTTAAAATTTACATCATATATCATCGTGTCTCATTTGTTTCTATGTTTGTCTGCGAGTGCGATAACTCGCAAACGCTTTCAGCTATCTTCGTCAAATTTACAAGCGGATTCCGAAGGACTAATGTGAGGCTGTCAATGTTTTTGCGATATAGGTCAAAGGTCAAGGTGACAGTGGTGTCATTTGCATGATTTCCATCACACCTGTCAGGCTGCTGCCTGACGCCTTCTTGTTTCTTGTTGGATTCGCTAGATATCCCTTATTGTCAGTTTTACGTGTGTGTGTGTGTTGGTGTGTGTGTGTGTGGTTGGTTGTGTGCAACGCAAGGCTCACAGCAAAACCAGCAAACCGATTTCGATGAAACTTGGCGAACAGGGCCATATTGGGCTGGAGTGTGCGCGTTTGAGTTTCATTGCTAAGCAACCACCCTTGCTATGCAGCGGCGAAAAACCGCGTTCACTATTTTCAATACTTGTCCACAGTTTGAATTGAGAAACGAGACTTCGGAATTAAACACTTCGAGATATTTAGAAAATTTACTCCAGCCGATTTTTGATTTAGGTTTTATTTTCAAAATAGTAAGTCCTTTCAAAAATAAGGGGTGTACAGTCATTTTTTATGAGGGGCTTAGGAAATGCGGGACATTAGGGAAAGTGACTGGGTTGATGAAAAATGGGAGTGGCTAGGGAAAGTGGGCCCGTCGTTAGAAAGTGGGACTACGCGGGGCTAATGTAAAAATTAATTTGGTGGTCTAGGAAGGTAGGTCAAACAAGAGATAGAGAGAATTTATCCGGAGTTTCCGTGCTGTGGTTGTGGTGTTGTGTTGTGGGGTGTGTGTGTAGTTTGTGTGTGTGTGTTGTGGTGTGTTGTTGTGTCTGTTCTGTGTGATGTGTAGTGTGAATGATAGTGTGTGTGTGTGTGTGTGTGTGTGTGTGTGTTGTGTAGAATGTACGAGGTCTCCACGCAGCACAACAGCAGACGAATTCGATAAAGAAATTGGCGAAAAGGTGCCATAATTGATTGGGAGGTTGTGGCGTTGAAGTTTCTTGGCTAGGGTCAAACCACCTTTTGCATATGCAGTCTGCCGATAAAACCTGCGTTCAAATTCAATACTTGTCCAACAGTTTTGAATGTGAGAATATCGACTTGGAATCTCATAACAACATTTGATGAATATTTAGAAAATTTTATACTCGAAGCCGAATTTAGGTATTGAGTTTTATTTTTCAAATAGGAGTCCTTCAAAATAGGGTGTCTATTACGTCATTATTATATGAGGAGTGAGCCAGTTGGCAAAATAGCAATAGAAAAATCTTGCCAGGCAGAGAGAACATATATGTATGAACCAATACGTCTTGGCAATGAATCTGTCGCGGTGGATCGGTCAGAATGAAAAGCATAGTATACAAGCGTTCGATCTAGCGGAATCCCCCGTCGCCATCACGGATTTTTCTTTGTTTGTTTGTCTGTCAATCGTCTACAGATCACAATTCCAAACTGATCATCGTGAAACCTTGCAAAGTTGTAGAGGGAGTCACAACTGAGAAACGTATTGATTTTTAGGTGAAAAGTCAACACAAGGTCAAACTCCTAAAATCATCAATTTTCATCTGATTGACTTGAAAATTAAATTGCAATTGCATAGTGCATTACTGAATTGGAAACCAAGTATTTTTGAGGTCAAAGGTCAATTCAAAAAACTTCTAAAATCATCAAATTTCATCTAAAAAATTGTCAATTTTCATCTCAATAAACTGAAACTTAATCAGCAATTGCAGAGTGCATCACTGAATTTGGAAACCAACTATTTTTGAGGTCAAAAGTTCAAAGGTCAACTCAAGGTCAAACTTATAAAATCATCAATTTCAATCTGAAAAAGAATCAATTTTCATCCGATTGATCTGAGCTTTGGTTAAGATTGTCAATTTTATTCTTCATGAAATGGACAATTTTATGTATCCATGGCAACCTTTGGAGAAGGGGGTGGATTTTTCAAGTATCTTGTCAAATTGCCACCAGGTCACAAGTTTAAACCGATCATCACAAAACTTCACCATCTGCTAGAATTCGTCACAAGCAAGAAGCATATTGTTTATGAGGTCATCAGGTTAACATAGGCCAAAGGTCCACATCTTTGTCAAATTTCTAAAATCCTCAATTTTCATCTGATTGATGAGAAATTTGAAAACAGGATTTGCATATCAGGTAACTGAATTCAACCACCAATTTTTTTTTGGTCAACAAATTTTGGTCAAACCACCAAGGTCAACAAATGCCAAAATGTCAACATAGACCAAATTTATAAAATTGTCAGTTTTCATCTGATTGACTTGAAATTTAAAGAGGATTTGCGCATTTGGTCACTCAATTCAACCACCAATTATTTTTGAGGTCATCACAGGCCGAAAGGTCAACATAGGCCAAAGGTCAATAACTTTGGTGGAATTTCTAAAATCATCAATTTTCATCCCATTCACTTGAAATTTCAACAGGATTTTCATGTCAGCTCGCTGAATTCAACCACCAATTATTTTTGAGGTCAACATAGGCCAACATAGGCTTAGCAACGAAACTCATAGGCTGAATTTCTAAAATCCTCAATTTTCATCCGATTGACTTGAAATTTGAAGAGGATTTGCATATCAGATCACTGTCACTGAATTCAACTACCAATTGTTTTGATGGTCAATTTTGATTTTGGGTTTCTGCAAATGTTGTGCTCTGCATGACGTCTAAAGTGTTATGACGAAAATTTAAATTTTTTATAATGTATTGGTCTGTCACGTTTGTATGTTTGTATGTGAGTGGGATAACTCGCGAACGCTTTCAGCTATCTTCATCAAACTTTAACAGAGAATTCTGAAGGACAAAAGTGAGGTTGTCAATGTTTTTTGACTATATACGTCAAAGGTGACAGTGACGTCATTTGCATAAAACAGATACGACCAAAAATGTTTGTGCTACGTGACGTTAAACTTGACACAAATGAGTTGGAAAACATCACCTACAAATTCCAAACGGATTTCATAATCCGATCATTATTAAAATGCAAGATTTCTGTCGGGGCTAGCGCATTTCCAAATGGTGGCAATCCGTTGATGTATAACGTTGTCAACATGGCAATTAAGTTGCCCACGTTAAAGTATATGGTTTTTTTTTTTTTTAGGGACAAAAAAAGACGATAACCCTGAATTGCTTCAAGATACAGATATAAAATTGCAATCCTTTTCTAAGGTCATGGTGGCAGTGACATCATTTGCTTGTCTTTCATCATACCTGTCACACCACCTACCACCTGACGCCTTCTTGGTTGTTTGTATGTCTGTATGTCAAATAACCTACAGTCACAATTTTAAACTGATCTTCATGAAACTTCACCATCTGGTAGAGTTCATCATAAGCAAGAAGCTTATTGCTTTTGAGATTGAAAGATCAAAAGGTCAACATAGGCCAAAGGTCAACAACTTTGTCGAATTTCTAAATACCTCACTTTTCATTTGATTTACTTTAAATTTGAAGAGGATATCCATATCACGTCAATGAATTAAACCACCAATTATTTTTGAGGTCAACATTGGCCAAAAGGACACACAAACAAAGTTTTGAAAATGATCAATTTTCATCTGATTGACTTGAAATTTGTACAGGGTTTGCATATCATGTCACTGAAGTCAAATACAAATTATTTTTGAGGTGTAAAGGTCAAAAGGTTAACATAGGCCTAAGGTCAACATCGGCCAAAGGTCAACAACCTAGTTACAGTTTCTAAAATCATCAATTTTCATCAGACTGAATTGAAATTTGAAGAGGAGTTGCATATCAGGTCACAATTCAACCACCAATTATTTTTGAGGCATAAATGTCAAAAGGTCAACCAAGGCCGAATTTATAAAATCATGAATTTTCATTCTATTTATGTGAAATTTGAATAGGGTTTGCATTTCATGTCATTGAATTTGACTACTAATTATTTTTAAGGTCAAATATGTTTTATGGATTTCGCAAGTATCGTGCTACGCATGACCTCTTTCTTGTTTGTTTGTGTGCAGGATATCTCAAAAAGTTGTGGACGGATTCAGGTGAAATTTGGTGGGCATATATTCATATGGCTGGATGGACAGATGGACAGAATCCATTATTATATTTCCAACCACATAAATCCATTATTATATTTCCATCCAAGCACATCCATGATTATATTTTCAACCAAGTAAATCGATGATTATCTCTCCAACCAAGTGAATCCATTATTGGCTTTCCAACCAAGTAAATCGATGATTATCTCTCCAACCAAGTGAATCCATTATTAGCTTTCCAACCAAGTAAATTGATTATTAGCTTTCCAACCAAGTAAATCCATCAATATATTTCCAACCAAGTAAATCTATCATTATCTTTCCAACCACGTAAATTGATGATTATCTCTCCAACCAAGTAAATAGATTATTAGCTTTCCAACAAAGTAAATCTATCATTATTTCTCCAAACAACTAAATCGATTATTGGCTTTCCAACCATGTAAATCAATTATTACTTTCCAACGCAAGTAAAATCAAATATTAGCTTTCCAACGATGTAATATCGATTATTAGCTTTCCAAGAACCAGTAAATCAATTATTAGCTTTCCACCAAGTAAATTCAATTATTAGCTTTCCAACCAGTAAATCAATTATTAGCTTTCAACCAGTAAAAATCAATTATTAGCTTTCAACCAAGTAATCAATTATTAGCTTTCCAACCATGTAAAATCGATTATTAGCTTTCCAACCAAGTAAATCCATTATTAGCTTTCCATACCAGTAAATGATCATTTATTAGCCGTTTCATGAACAAGTAAATAAATTATTAGCTTTCAACCAGTACAATTCTTAACATAATCATAAGCTTTTCAACCAGGTATCGATTATTGGTTAAGATAACCATTATTCAGCGACACTTACTTCGTAACCAGGTTATTGATTAGCTTTCCAAGAACTCATTTCCAATGAAAATCCATTATTGGCTTCAAGATATAATATGCTCAACAATATCATTTGGCTTTCCAACAAGTAAATCGATTGATTAATTCTCCAAACCAAGTGAATCCATTATTGGCTTTCCAACCAAGTAAATCGATGATTATCGTCTCCAAAACACAAGTGAAATCCATTATTAACTTTCCAACGCAAAGTAAATTGATTATAGCTTCAAACCAAGTATTGAATTCCAGTCAGATATATTTCAACCAAGTAAATCTATCATTAAGTCTTCCAAACGCAGTAAATTGAATGATTATCTCTCCAACCAAGTATAATGAGATTATTAGCTTTCCAACAAGTAAACTCTTATCTAATTATTTCTCAAACAACTAAATCCGATATTGGCTTTCCCAACCAAGGAAATCCATTATTAGCTTTCCAACCCAAGTAAATAGATATTAAGCTTTCGCAACCAAGAAAATACATTATTACGTTCGAACCAAGTCAATCGATTATAGCTTTCCAACAATAATCGATTAATTAAGCTTCCAACCAAGAAAATCCATTATTAAGCTTTCTCAACCAAAATAATTATTTGCTTTCCAAGCCAAGTAAATCAAATTTATAGCTTTCCAACCAAGTAAATCGACGATTAGCTTTCAAATGGTACCATTTTTATTATTCAATGACAGCAGACAATAGAACTGCTACATTAAAACTCGACATCTTTATTCTTCTTTGCGTGGCACACGGACGAAGGGACACTTTTATTCCTAGATTACAAGTCTTAAAATAAACTGTATGCGTAACCATTTAGCTAAAGTTTTCACCCCACAATGAATTATAAAAGGAAATGCAGACATTGTCTTATTGCAAGAGACATGCTACAGTACGTGGCATCCGACAGATTGGCAGCTGATACCGAAAGGTAGAGGCTTATTTATTTATTTTTAATTATTTTGTGACTGCCTCTGCAAGAGCTGGGATTGTGTTATGTATTCCTTTACACTTTCCTATCTCTCCCCTGCTTTGAAGGAAATTGTACCTGGATTTTGTTGTTACTTTCTGTTGAATTTTTTGTACATGCACCAAGCGATAGGACAGTGTAAACCACCTCCCTTCCTTCTGATGACTCCAATGCAGTATTTGGTCTTCCTTTTCATTGTTTGTACCACATCTTGATGCTGTGTGGACTGTGCTTCCCTGCTACCGGATCTCTGGTGGATAGTACCTGTTGCTGCATTTGAGCTTAGGGAGTAACTGCTGAAATCTGTCCATCTGGGTTCTTCCCGACATCTTTGTTTTTCACATTCCTTTTTACTTTTTCACATTTCTGTTTATTCATCCTAATTCTTGCTTTTTCTTTTATCTCTCTTACTCTTAGGCCGGAATAGTCCTGACCCATATCCATCTAAATGTAAATCGTTGACTTACAATATGAGCACGATATAATATTGATGGTGCTTGGCGATTGCAACACATTGCCCAGGCAAAATGCTAAATTTAGAACTATAGTAAATGAGAGTACTACTCACATATTATAGTTCGTAACAGGTCCTACTACAGTCGTCTGCAGAGAATTACTACAGGAAAGGAATTCTATCTTTGCCTGGGTGACTCTCACCAATATACCTGGTGTCTCTGTGTGTTAAATAATTTATTGATCAAGCTTGCAAGGCTTGATAAATTTTATATTAATCTCTTCTTTTAAATTTTCTTGCTTTTAATGGAGTTACTCCATCTGAATTTTCTCATCAATCTTTAATCAAACTGTGCCTTTCTTTTCCTGATTCCTTTTGATTCCTTTTTAAAATTATATTTTAAAGAATCCTGGCTTTGTATTTTACATTTACAGAATGACTTGATATCCTTATACCTATATGGTTGGCGACTGTTGAATCTCAAATTTGTGATATTGACAGCGATTACACGAATAATATTGTAATGAATATACAGGCTACCGTATGTTTAGTTAAAAAGGAGATTCTTCATTTACAGCAACATGGTCAATATGATGGGAGTGAGCGAAGCGACGGTCGGTATGAGAAAAGTGCTTTATTTAAGAGCTTAACGAAGGAAGATGCCCTAGGAGGTGTGACAGCTGTGAGTTAAAGGTTTAGCTGCTTCAGAAACTTGCTGCAAAAACTTTTTTAGTTTTGGGAAATCTACAAAAGCGGTCGGGTCATTGCTCAGCTTACATGCTGCAGATGGTCTTATATTGAAGATATTGCACAGGCTTGATGGGCTAATGCCTCCTGCAGTGAAAGTTTCTTGTAATTCCTTGCAATGCTCAATTGAAGTGTTTTATGAGAGATTTTTTTTGAAAGAAATATTTTTTCTGCCAAAAAGAACAATGTGTGTGAAAGGTGCGATTGTAACTCAAACCTTCCTCATTTATATGAGTTACAGCAGTGGTTCTTTCGAGAAAGCTCTCTTGATGAACTCAAAGAACTCTTACAGTCTTGATTGATCACAAGTGCCTTGTTTATGGTTTACCTGTGGAGTTTTATAAGCATTCTGGGATTTGCTGGCCTGTTTAATTATAGTGTTTAAATGTTTCGTGTGCAGGAAGCTCTATACCTTGTTGTCACCCATGCCAATGTGTGCCTTTCACTAAGGAAGCGAATTTACAGGCGTTCAATATTATATTGCAATCGCTTATAACTTGAAAGAATCTTTATTTTGTGCAGATTATAAAAAAAATAATCGCATGAAGCCCTTACTTCGTCTTTTAATAAATCCTGATTCGTCCTATTTTTTAAAAATAGATCTATTCATGACAACATTTTTAAAGATGTGACTTGTAGGATGAATGTGCTTTTCAAAACCCAAATAGTGCCTACTTCTACTTGTTCTGGAGAAGCCTTTGATACTCTACTCGTTCATTATATTTCACATTTTACAGCAGTTTAGTTATGGAGCAGCTTTGTTCTTTCACTATAATATTTTTTAGTATTTCCAAAGTTAATAACGGTATATTTTCACCATTGCTGGTTTACAGAGGAGTTCTCTAGGGGTACCCTTTATCAGTCATCCTTTGTTCGATTTGTATCAAGCCTCTTTGACTTCACGATTGTGCTAAATTGCTGGAATTTCTTGTATCGCCATCTGACAGGCCTGTCATTACTTCAGCTTATGCAGATGATGTTTATGTAGTTGTGCATAATGGTGTTGATATTGCTACACTGCTTAATTGGCTGACAATTTTCATTGGTCAGCCCAACTCAGATTAATTGAATAAATGTAAAGATGTGTGGATTGGTTGTATCCCTTCATGCACCCAGTGGTATGCAATAGGAGAAATAATGTTCTCGTTAACTTGGCACTCTGGCTTTTATGGTTTAAAAAAAACCTGGTAAATAAAATTGACCATATGCTAAGTAAGTGGAGAGGAATAATTAATATCCATACTGTCTTTTCGAGGTTGTGCCTTGGTTATTAATAATGTTGTGGCCTAATTGTGGCACACAATGGTCCCTCTACACCCTCCTGAGGCATTACTGAAAACAATCCAGAAGCACCTGCTTGGTTTCTTCTGGAGTGGAAAGCACTGGGTTAAACCTGAAGTCCTTCACCTCATATTAGCAGACAGTGGCCATGGACCTGTCGACGTTGTCAGCCCGATAATGGTTTTCAGGATTGCTGCTGTCCATTGTTTTCTGACATAAGAAACATATAAATGTCGAAGAAACAGTGCAGTGGATTTTCCACCAAAAAATTTCCACACACACACAGATGTGGATACTTTGTGACCTGGTAGGTCTCCACTCCATCTCCTGAAACCCACCCACATGTGGAGATAGCAGCCAACAACAGCAACTTTCATGTGCACATATATACATATACACATACATAAACACACACATAAACCCACACACACACACACGCACGCACACACACACACACACACGCACGCACACACACACACACACACACACACACACACACGCTAAAAAGAAATTGAAAATAGAAAAGACAGCAAGGAAAATAAAAAACTACGATGAGGCTAACAGCAGGTGAAAACAAGGCTAGATGTTCGAAAACAACCAGAAAAGATTCTCCTGTGAACTAGGGAAATGGAAGCATAATGTGTCATCCCCTCCTGATAAGAGATGAACTGGAACAATTCTGGAAAGGAATTTATGAAGATTGAAAAGAACACAATATGGAGTCAGAATGGATCCAAAACCTGGAGGAGAAGAAGCAACATCTCGAGGAAATGCCCCCAGTAATAACTGATATAGAGATAGACAAGACAACAACTTTCAAAGATGACAAACTTCAAAAGCCCTGGCCCAGGTGGGATCCAAAACTTCTAGCTCAAGCAATTTGATGCTCTCCATGTTCACTATGCTCGAGCCTTCAGGGAACTTATCCAAGGAGATCAGGAAATGGATGAATGGCTCATATAAGGTAACACCTTCCTCATCCCAAAATCTGAAGAAACCTGACTTCTTCACAAATATGGGCCAATAGCCTGTCTTCCAAAAACATACAAACTTTTAACAGGAATCATCATAGAAACAATGTACCACCACCCAACACAACAAGGAGGCCTAGAGGCAGAACGGAAGAGATGCAAGAGAGGATGCTATGGAGCAATAAACCACTTACAACTAAACAAGGCCATACTCGAAAACTGCAATATGAGAAGAATCAAACTGTCCACAGCCTGGATGGACTATAAAAATGCTTTTGATAGTGTCCCACATTCATGGATGATAAAGTGGATGCAAATGTACAACATGAATCCCCAAACAATCAATCTGATTGAGAAAACAATGGATCTATGGAATACCACACTAATCCTGCAGGACTCAGAAGGAAAGATGGAAATACAAGGAGTGAAGATACAATGTGGAATCTTCCAAGGACACAGTCCCCCCCCCCCACCCCTTTCCTGTTTTGCCTGGCTCTGGATCCACTAAGTAACCCCATTAATGGGCAAGGACATGGATACACCCTAACATCCAATAAAATAATATCCAAAGAAACAATGAAGGTGACACATTTACTGTCCATGGTTGATCTAAAACTCTCTGCACCAAACGATGAAAAATTGACAGAACAACTGGAATTAGTGAAACTATACTCTGACGACATCCAAATGGAATTTGGCCAAGATAAGTGTGCCAAGTGCACATTCGTAAAAGGTAAACCAACAAAAACGGACAACAGAAAAATCGACCTAGATACAATAATACAGGAGCTAGACAAAGAAGCATCATGCAAATACCTCAGAGTAGAAGAGGGTCATCAAATATGTCATAAAAAATGCGCAAAACAATTGCCAAAGAATACCTGTTTAGAACGAGGCTGATCCTGAAAACATACCTTTTGCCAAAGAACAAAATGAAAGCCATAAACCAACTAGCAGTACCAGTGTTCCAATACAGTTGTGGAAAAATAAATTGCCTACAAGCAGAAATCAGAAAATTAGATATCAGAACAAGGAAGCTCCTCACCATCCACAAAATGTTCTACAAAAATCAATGCATCCCAAGAATATACCTTCCTAGGAAAGAAGGAGGTGGCAGCCTGATGGAACTCAAGTACACAGAGCAATGACTGTGGGATTAACAGAGCATGTGAAATGTTCATCAGACTACTGAATACAGTTTGTACACAAGCATGAGCACAAGAAGCCAGAAAAAGTATCTCTCACTCATCTTGCAAAAAACTTCCAAAAATAGATGTGAATAGAATATATCATGCACCACACCGAAAGAGCAACAAATATACCCTCAGAAATACCAAAAAAGAAAAATATAAGAAAAAATTCCAACAGATATACAGTGACAACAGGGAGAAAAACAAAAGAGCAGGGAAATATACAGAAAAAGAGTTGGACAAATTAGGGATCGACAAAGAAGGATCACTGGAATGACGAAGAAGAGGTCAGCACAATTGGGACGGAGAATGAATCATTATTAATGCTCAAGACCAAAGAGACTACACGGATGGCTTTAAAAATGGCAACAAGACCGAGTCAATCGGTCAAGCGTAGGTTCTGTAAGGTAGAAACAGAAAACACAAGTCACCTCTGATTGGGATGTGAAAAACTCATGTCAGAACAACTGTACTGCACACACAAAGGCACAACAAGGTATGTAGAGTAATCCACTGGCATATCTGCAGAAATTTCAATATCCCAGTTCCACAAAATTCATGGAAACATGAACGAAAAGCAATCATTGAAAACAAGGACATCATGCTCACATATGACCAGATGATCCCATCCAGCGTGAACATAGAAAACAAAGCACTGCGACCAGCCATGGTATTCAGATACAAAAAGGAAAAGACGGCATTGTTAATTGAGGTTTCAGTACCCAGTGATTTTGGTCTAAATAACACAGAAATCAAGAAAATGACCAAATACCAAGATCTCAAGAATGAAGTGAAAAGATGTTGGAAACTGAAGAATGCCAAAATTGTACCAGTGATAATTGGAGCAATGGGAATGATAAAGAAGAACCTCATGGAGATCCAACAAACCATCACTGGGAACATTACCACAATCAAACTTCAGTTAGAGGCTGTCATGGGCTCAGTGACAATCCTGAAAAGAGCCCTCCAGACGAAAGTTCGAAAACAACTCAACTTCACAACTTAGCCCATCATTCACGATCCTTCACGGAAATGAAGGTGGATACCCGAGTTATGGACCGCGGGTTATGGAGAACCGAGTTTATGGAGACAATAATCACTGACACACACACACAACACACACACACACACACACACACAACACCGGCATTGCAATCGTGTCACATCCCCTTTGGGGGTGAGACGAATGTGTGGCCATCATGTTGTTTTAGCATGTTTAAAATGCGGCAACAAAATCCTGATAATCTTTCAAGTTTCCAGTTATCAGGATAACTTCATATAAGCAATGTCAGATCCTTTCCAGTTTATCAACATAACTTAGTATAAGGAATGTCATATCTTTTCCAGTGTATTGAGAGTTTATTATAATAAGTCAAAGAGAATCTAGAAAATTCTATCCAACTATATAAAGATTATTTTGAAGACCTGTCTGCTTGGGGTATGGGATTCTGATGTTTTATCGCAGCCTGGTAACCTTCCAAAACAGGAAAGAACTAGAGGGGGAGCACTCGGTAGAGTGCAAAACCTCCGCCGCCAATACAGCTGGGTCACTCAAGTCGAAACTTGGTGGGGGGGATTAGGTATGGTCCAAGGATCATGCCATTAGATTTTGGACTTGGTCCAAAATCCAATATGGCCGCTATGGCGGCCATTTTGAAAAAAATATTGATTTTTTTTTTTTTGCATTTCTACATGTTTTAAGTGATTTCCAGCCCCCCCCCCAAAAAAAAAATTGGTGAGAGAAATAAAATTTTTGAAACTTTTTTTTCAACAAAATTTCGATTTTTTTTTTTGCATTTCTACATTTTATAAGTGATTTCCAACAAAAAACATGCCAAAACTAGAGGGGGAGCACTCGGTAGAGTGCAAAACCTCCGCCGCCAATACTGCTAGGTCACTCAAGTGAACCTGATATCCTATTCATTCATTTGACATCAACAGTGCTCACAGAGTTAGTTTTGCAACTTTCCATTTTACTTTGAACTTTTACATACTCAATTCATTCGTCATAACTAGATTCCTTGAGACAGAAATTGATTTTACGTGGTATATCCACCTGAAGTTCAAAAATCAGCCGCAATTATATTTTGGCATGTTTTTGGTGGAAATCACTTATAACATGTAGAAATGCAAAAAAAAAAAATCGAAATTTTGTTGAAAAAAAAGTTGCAAAAAATTTTTTTTTCTCTAACAATTCTTTTTGGGGGGGGGTGGAAATCACTTAAAATATGTAGAAATGCAAAAAAAAAATTCAAATTTTTTTTCAAAATGGCCGCCATAGCGGCCTATTGGATTTTGGACCAAGTCCAAAATCTAATGGCATGATCCTTGGACCATACCTAATCCCCCACCAAGTTTCGTCGAAATCCGTCAAGGAGTTTTTCCGTAATACTGTTCACAAACAAACAACAAAACAAACAAACAGAAAGGGGTGAAACCAGTAACCTCCGATCTTCGATGGCGGAGGTTAATTATAATTGCGGCTGATTTTGGAACTTCAGGTGGATATACCCACGTAGAATCAATTTCTGTCTCAAGGAATCTAGTTATGACGAATGAATTGAGTATGTAAAAGTTAAAAGTAAAAGGGAAAGTTGCAAACTATAACTCTGTGAGCACTGTTGACGTCAAATTGAATGAATAGGATATCAGGTTCACTTGAGTGACCGAGCAGTATTGGCGGCGGAGGTTTTGCACTCTACCGAGTGCTCCCCCTCTAGTTAACCTCCGCCATCGAAGATCGGAGGTTACTGTTTTCACCCCTTTCTGTTTGTTACTTAAGAAATCTAAAGATTTCGTAAGTATATTGATGAACTTCCGTTTCTTTGTTTTTGTTTGTGTT
>CM068967.1:82006549-82018740 GCA_035128595.1 Eptatretus atami
CGCTCGAGCAGACGTCACGGGTCGTCCCATATGCAGTGCGCTCGAGCAGACGCGTCGTTGAGTCACGTTAAGGTTTTCCGTGTGCGCGGTGACGGTTTTTTCAATAAAGATGGTGTTTAAAAGTCATTTTTTTTTCCCAATAAAGTTATCGTCGCATGCCTGACTCGCTGAGCCGTCGGATTATGTAAAGATTGTTGGTGGATGGCCGAATATTACGGTTTTGTGACTTTGATAAAATAATATTAAATAATTGCGTGGAGAAATGCCGATTTTTGCTTTGCTCGACGTTGCGAGTTCATTTTAACTTCGATTTTAATTTTGTCTTCGGTTTTTGCGATCGCTTAGGACGCTTAAAACTCGGTTGTCGAAATTCTGGTAAAAATCGGAGGTTTTATGAGATTTATGTCGGGTGTCGTATCTGAGGTATTATGCACTGAAGATTATGCTAATGAGGGGGATTGTAAGACACAGCATTACGCTCGTTTGCGTCGCTACCTTCTCTCGAGACAGCTTTTATTAGACAAGGTCAGAGGTCAAGTTGACGATTTCGTAAGTACCTGTCTATGACTGCTTGTTACTTACGAAATCTAAAGATTTCGTAAGTATATTGATGACTTCCGTTTCTGTTTGTTTGTTTGTTTGTATGTTTGTTTGTTTGTTTGTTTGTTGTAGGCACGATAACTCGAGAACGAAGAAGCTACCAATGTCAAATTACACCACGTGATTCAGGAGGGTGATGGCTAGTGCTGGTTAGATTTTGGTCAAAATCGGTCAACGGTCAAGGTCAGCGTGAGTCAAACATTCGATTTTTGTAGGTTTGGTACAGATAACTCGAGAACGGAAGAAGCTACCAATGTCAAATTACACCACGTGATTCAGGAGGTGATGGCTAGTGCTGGTTAGATTTTGGCAAATCGGTCAACGGTCAAGGTCACGGTGAGGTCAAACATTCGATTTTTGATGGTTTGGTACAGATAACTCGAGAACGGAAGAAGCTACCAATGTCAAATTACACCACGGTATTCAGGAGGGTGATGGCTAGTGCTGATTAGATTTTGGTCAAAATTGGTCAACGGTCAAGGTCACGGTGAGGTCAAACATTCGATTTTTGATGGTTTGGTACAGAATCATCGTAAAACTTCTGGTTTGCGTCGCTACCTTCTCTAGAGACAGCTTTTATTAGACAAGGTCAGAGGTCAAGTTGACGATTTCGTAAGTACCCGTCTATGACTGCTTGTTTGTATGTTTGTTTGTTTGTAGGCACGATAACTCGAGAACGGAAAAAGCTACCAATGTCAAAATTACACCACGTGATTCAGGAGGGTGATGGCAAGTGCTGATTAGATTTTGGTCGAAATCGTCAAAGGTCAAGGTCACAGTGAGGTCAAATATTCATTTTTGATGGTTTGGTACAGATAACTCGAGAACGGAAAGAGCTACCAATGTCAAATTACACCACGTATTCAGGAGATTGATGGCTCGTGCTGATTAGATTTTGGTCAAAATCGGTCAAAGGTCAAGTCACAGTGAGGTCAAACATCCAAAAAATGATAACTCAAGAACGGAAGAAGCTACCAATGTCAAATTACACCACGTGATTCAGGAGGTGATGGCTAGTGCTGATTAGATTTTGGTCAAAATCGGTCAACGGTCAAGGTCACGGTGAGGTCAAACATTCGATTTTGATGGTTTGGTACAGAATCATCGTAGAAACTTCTGGTTTGCGTCGCTACCTTCTCTAGAGACAGCTTTTATAGACAAGGTCAGAGGTCAAGTTGACGATTTCGTAAGTACCAGTCTATGACTGCTTGTTTGTTTGTTTGTTTGTTTGTATGTTTGTTTGTTTGTTTGTAGGCACGATAACTCGAGACGGAAGAAGCTACCAATGTCAAATTACACCACGTGATTCAGGAGGGTGATGGCTTGGGCTGATTAGATTTTGGTCAAAATCGGTCAAAGGTCAAGGTCACAGTGAGGTCAAATATTCGATTTTTGATGGTTTGGTACAGATAACTCGAGAACGGAAGAAGCTACCAATGTCAAATTACACCACGTGATTCAGGAGGGTGATGGCTAGTGCTGATTAGATTTTGGTCAAAATCGGTCAACGGTCAAGGTCACGTGAGGTCAAACATTCGATTTTTAATGGTTGGTACAGAATCATCGTAGAAAACTTCTGGTTTGCGTCGCTACCTTCTCTAGAGACAGCTTTTATTAGACAAGGTCAGAGGTCAAGTTGACGATTTCGTAAGTACCAGTCTATGACTGCTTGTTTGTTTGTTGTTTGTGAACAGTATAACGGAAAAACTCCTTGACGGATTTCGACGAAACTTGGTGGGGGGTTAGGTATGGTCCAAGGATCATGCCATTAAATTTTGGACTTGGTCCCCCCCCCCCCCCCAAAAAAAAATTGTTAGAGAAATTTTTTTTTTTTTTTTTTTTTGCATTTCTACATGTTTTAAGTGATTTCCAACCCCCCCCCCCAAAAAAAAATTGTTACCCCCCCCCCAAAAAAAATAGAGAATTTTTTTTTTTTCATTTCTACATGTTTTAAGTGATTTCCAACCCCGCCCCCCCAAAAAAAAATTGTTACCCCCCCCCCAAAAAAAATAGAGAAAATTATTTTTTTTGGGCATTTCTACATGTTTTAAGTGATTTCCAACCCCCCCCCCAAAAAAAAATTGTTAGAGAAAAAAAAATTTTTGCAACTTTTTTTTCAACAAAATTTCGATTTCTTTTGTTTGCATTTCTACATTTTAAGTGATTTCCAACCCCCCCCCCCCCCAAAAAAAAAAAAAAAATGTTGGAGAAAAGAACTATAACTGTCAGCACTGTTGACGTCATATTTAATGAATTAAGATATAGGTTCACGTCGAAATCCGTCGAGGAGTTTTTCCGTAATACTGTTCACAAACAAACAAACAAACAAACAATCAAACAGACAGGGGTGAAAACTAACCTCCGTCCATCTTCGATGGCGGAGGTTAAATATAAGGCCATTTGAAATGCAAATGGATACATAACATATACTGAAAAGAAATACATACTCATAAGTACATAAATGTAATAATCATGTTGTATTTGAATCAGACATTCCCCATTAAAGGTTTATAACACTACATTATATGTGCTGAAAACTTTTACTTCTCATCACCTGATTGAAGCCATCACCCGAATGAAACCTTAACCTGATCCAAACCTTTACCAGATTCAAAACTTTACCAGATTCAAAACTTTACCCCATTCAAGCCATCACCCGATTCAAACCATCACACGATTCAATCCATCACCCGATTCAAACCATCACCCGATTCAAGCCATCACCCCATTCAAGCCATCACCCGATTCAAGCCATCACCCGATTCAAGCCATCACCATCACTCCGATTTCAAGCCATCACCCGATTCAAGCCATCACCCGATTCAAGCCATCACCCGATTTCAAGCCATCACCGATTCAAGCATCAACTCCGATTCAAGCCATTCACCCGATTCAAGCCATCACCAAGATTCAAGCCATCACCCGATTCAAGCCATCACCCGATTCAAGCCATCACCCGATTCAAGCCATCACCCGATTCAAGCCATCACCCGATTCAAGCCATCACCCGATTCAAGCCATCCACCCGATTCAAGCCATCACCCGATTCAAGCCATCACCCGATTCATGCTATCACCCGATTCAAGCCATCACCCGATTCAAGCCATCACCCGATTCAAGCCATCACCCGATTCAAGCCATCACCCGATTCAAGCTCAATCACCCCGATTCAAACCAATCACCCGATTCAAACCATCACCCGATTCAAACCATCACCCGATTCAAACCATCACCCGATTCAAACCATCACCCGATTCAAGCCATTGTTCATTTTTTCCCCAAATTTGACCCTGTCTATTCAGCACACTTTGTTGGATTGTAAGATTTTACATCATTGGTCTCAAAGGAGGCAGAAGAAGAGGAGGAGATAGAAAAAAATATCCTGTTGGACAGATCACAGGAAAGATGGTGGCTGAATCGCTCACTTCGGCTGACAAGTTAACCCAGTCCTTCATTGACCAAGACCCAAACAAGAAGGGAGCTTGAGATTTAGTGAAGTCTTGACATCTATCTTGGCTCCACACATCAATAGAAGTAATGGTCATCAAAACAGCTCATCATCACCAGCTCTTTCATGTCATCATGCACTTCCTTCACTGACAGTCCTGCATATCCTGAACATGCCCCTGGTCTATCTACTAGCCTTGATATCCACAGCCCTGCTTCACCGACTAACTGTGCTGTCACCAGCCATGCTCCACACCATCCCCAACAAAGTCTGTAAACCCAAAAGTGTTGGACAAGTTAAATTTTGTTTTCTGTGCCTGCGCTGATGAAGTCACCGGAGGCATTATGTTTTTGGGTTGTCCATCCATACATGCATATGTCCATCCATACGTAGGTCTGTCTGTATATCCGTCCATCCGTCCGTGCTAATTTTCTGTGTGTTCTCTGCAACTGCTTATCCGATTGAAAATAAATTTTCACCAGAGGTGTGACTACTCATGTAGAATGTTTTAATGATAATTATGACATCATAGGTCATGTGGTGTGGTACCAATGTTGGAAAAAAGGAAAAACTGTGGACCTCTGTATCTGAAACCCCTCCATGGTAAAAATTGAAACTTTGCAGATGTGAAGTAATCCCCATGCGAAACAAGTGATTTTTTTGATGATGTCATAAGTGGCTTTGTTATGATGTCATAATTGCATACGTCGAACGCTTTATCCGATCATTATGAAAAATTTGAGGGTCATCTAGGGCTAAATTGCATTGGGAGAGGGGCAGGGGGGAGTCACTTTGTTTGTCATTGATGACGTCATCGGTCACTTGGTTCAGCAGCCATTTTTTGGAACATAAAAGCCTGAAATAATAATGTTGGCGGAGGCATATCTGTCGACGTCATGACGTCAAAGAGTGCTGTTTTGGTTTATTTTATTTTATTTTACCATGTACCCATCTCTAAAAGCTCTCTGTATTAAATTGATTCCGTGTACCAGGAAAAACAGGAAACGAAGACCCACTCTCACCACATACCGCCACTCCATTTTGTTTTTGAAATATTTTATTACTACTATCGTACAGCTATTGTTGAGCTAACACATTACAGTAACAGCACAATATGTCGTGTAATTGTACCGGGAACTCAACTTCGTACTGATTTTAGCTTCATATGGAGGTTGATAGGGGAAATAATGGAGGGGCTGGCACATAACCGCTATGTTACCATGATATAATGGGTTCAAAATCTGCAGATTCAAGTTTCACGCCAACATCAAGGAGCGTAACCCCCACAAAAATTGTGGGTTGAGTGTACAGTTCAACAATCCATGCAATAAAAGAAAACGGCAAAATGTTCAATGAAAAGTGTTCTTTGGAAAAACCATTAATCCCAAAAACGTTTTGTGTTTAATTGTGTGATTTTTATAAAAGGGCCGAATTACGGTTCGGTACGCACCGTGCTTGATGTTTGGATAGGTGGGGGCATTTTTTGTTTTGTTTCCCTTTGATTTCCTGTCTGACACACACCCATGTCACTGCCACACAGAATGAAAGTGAAGAAGGGTCTCACCCTCCTGTATGTAATGGAGAGCGTTCCGGCCGAGTGGAGCATCACCAGCGACGTGTCCAGCGGAATAAAGCACACCGTGGCCTCCATTGAGGCTCGGCGCAAGATGCTGCCTTCACACGCCAGGTATGCATTCTGTGATGTAGGACTTCACACATCACCACCTCTCGTAGAATGTGGCATAGCATGCTCTGAGTGGCGGGCTTCACCCGGATTGCCCCTGGTGACTGCTCAGATGGAGTAGCTGTTCGAGCATTCTCAAGAATTTGGTGTCTTGGAGTTGATTCCAAACCGATCCCACACCAGTGTCGCTCCAATGCGGATAATGCTTTTCCATCTGTGAAATTGGCAGGACTTTACAACAATTTGGCAGCCACAGAGTATGGCAAAATCTTACCCGAGGCTTCATTCAAGCTGACAGTGTATATGAATACAAGATATTAGCAAAAACATTCCTCATGTGCTGCAAAAAATAAAAAGCTTCAGTGATTCATAAATTGATTCAAATGAATTATTCGTCTCGTAACTTGTTTTTGTACACTTCTGGTATGAGGCTGATGGAGTTGCCTGCATGTGTATTACTTGAAGCACAAGAAAACTAGAAGAGAGCAGTGTACTTTTATAGGAATCACAATGACTTTTGCACATAGTGGACAAATCAAGACAGTGTATGGGATTTGAACACAGCATCCTTGCATTTTGAGCTAAGTGCTCAGATAGAACCACAAAATATTCCAACATAAATTGAAGTGGCATTCACCAACTGGATTGGAAACTGGATTATTGATAGAAAGCAATGAGAAGCTCTGAATGGGATGATGTCTTGCTGGGAGGATGTATGTAGTCCGGTACCTCAGGGATCAGAACTGAGACCATTATTACCTCTGCGACCGAAGGTCGAAAGAGGTTATGTTTTCACTCCTGTCTGTCTGTTTGTTACTTACAAAATTGAAGATTTTTCCTGTATATTGATCAGTTGATTTAGTTTTTTCTGTCTGTCTGTCTGTCTGTCTGTCTGTCTGTCTGTGTCAATCGCCTACAGGTCACAATTTTAAACCGATCTTCACGAAACGTCACCACGTGGTAGAGTTTGTCATAATCAAGAAGCCTATTGTTTTTGAGGTCAAAAGGTCAAAAGGTTAACATCGGTCAACAAATTTGTCAAATTTCTAAAATCCTCAATTTTCATCCGATTGACAAGAAATTTGAACAGGATTTTCATAGCTTACTGATTTTAACCAGCCAATTATTTTTGAGGTCAACATAGAACAAAAGGTCAACATAGACCAAAGGTCAACACCTGAGGTGGTATTTCTAAAATCCTCAATTTTCATCCGTTTAACATGAAATTTGAAGAGGATTAGCATATCAGGTCACTGAATTCAAACACCAATTATTTTTGAGGTCCACATAGGCCAAACACTCAAGATAGGCCAGATTTCGAAAATTGTCAATTTTCATCCGATTGATTGAAATTTGAAGAGGAGTTGCACATTTGGTCAATTAATTCAACCACCAATTATTTTTGAGGTCAAATTTGTTTTATGGATTTTGCAAGTATCATGCTCTGCACGACATCTTCTTCTTGTTACTTGCAAAATCGAAGATTTTTCAAGTATATTGGACAGTCGATTTTGTTGTTCTGTCTGTTTGTCTGTCAATCGCTTACAGGTCACAATTTCAAACCGATCTTCACGAAACTTCACCACATGGTAGAGTTTGTCATAAGGAAGAAGCCTATTGTTTTTGAGGTCAAAAGGTCAACACTGGCCAAAGGTCAACAACTTAGGTGAGATTTCTAAAATCCTCAATTTTCATCCGATTGCCTTGAAATTTGAAGAGGAATTGCACATTTGGTCATTGAATTCAACCACCAAACATTTTTTGAGGTAAAATTTGTTTCATGGATTTTGCAAGTATCGTGCTCTGCACGACGTCTTCTTGTTTGTTTGTTTGTGTGAACAATATCTCAAAAAGTTGTGGACGGATTCAGATAAAATTTGGTGAGAGGTTTGTTGTGTGACGAGCAAGAATTGTTTCAATATTGGTGAAGATCCGATAATATTATATGTGTTTCTTCACCTTTGACAGATGTGGTTAAACTGATATATAGTACGATATCTCAAAAAGTTGTGGACGGATTTGGATGAAATGTGGGGGACAGGTTGGGTGTGTGACAAGGACGAATTGATTCGGTTTTGTTGAAGATCCAAATCCGGATCTGGATCTGATAATATTTTAAGTGTTTCTTCACCATTAAGAGATCGGGCTATACCAATATATAGCATGTTATCTCAAAAAATTGTTTTTAGGATTCTGACAAAACCTGGTGGACATGTTGGGTGTGTACCAAGGACAAATTGGTTCGATTTTGGTGAAGATCCAAATCCGGATCTGGATACGATAATTATTTAATTTTTAAAGTGATTCTACACCATTGAGAGGTAGGGCCAAAAACGATATCGTACTGTATAGCATGATATTTCAAAAATGTATTGGGCCCGATATGTTCTCGTGGATCAGGCATTGTGTAGCTCAGGTGTACGCTGCACCGAGTGCTCTTTTAGTTCTTCATAATTTACATGAATGATTTGGATATTGGGGTTCCCTTCCCTTCGTGTGCAGCCTTTTTGGCTGCTGGTTGCATCATTAGTTGGGGTGCAGCTATGCCACTGATGCAGTGCCCCAATTACCAGTACACTGGTGCTCATTTCACCGACCTCGGAGGGATGACAGGCTGAGTGAACCCCCTGGTGTTAATTCAGCAGCCATCAGGGCTCAAACTCAAGACCCTAGGATCCCAAGTCACCACCCTAACCGCTAAGCCAACGCCAGGCTCATCGTGGGGTTAAGAGTCAGCTTTCTTAATTTGCAGATGACACAAAGCTTGGAGGTAAGTTGGATAGCAGAAGGGGTGGTGGTCAGATTTGGGTATTAAGTCTTGATACTTTTATAGATTCGGCAAATTATTGGAGATGCAGTTTAACTTGAACAAATGTAAGGTGATGGGGATTGGGAAGAATAATGAGAATAGAGATGATATGATCCAAGGGGCAATTTTGGAGCATGTCACACAGAAGGATCTGGGGGTGGTAATAGATATGGGAGGTAAGCAGGCAGCACAGTGCCAGGCAGCTATAGGTAAAGTAAATAGGGTTTTAGGTTGTATTCGGAGGGGGAATATTTCTAAATTAAAAGAGGTGGTGTTAACATTGTACAGGAATTTAGTGAGGGTCACATCGAGAATATTGTGTGCAGTTTTGGTCACCACAACTCAGGAAGGACATATATGCCATAGAGAAGGTTCAGCGTAGGGCTACCATGTTGATTCCGGGCCTAGCTCGACTCAGCTATGTGGAGCGGTTGAAGGAGACAGGGGCTTATTCACTAGAAATGAGGCGGTTACGAAGAGATATGATAGAGATGTTTAAGATAATAAAAGGTACAGATAAAGTAAGATTTTCAGCAGAATAGGCAGTGATTGGACCAGCGGCTGCAGCCTGAGAGTAAAGTGACCATGGGTCGCAGCCTGAGAGTAAGAAAGAGGAGAATTAGGACAGTAATAAGGTAGGGGTCTTTCAGTCAGAGTCGTTAATGCATTCAATGGTCTCCTGACAAAGGTAATGGCAGTAGAGGGGGGTAGGTAGGTTTAAATTGGAATTAGATAGGTACCTAGATGCATTGGTTGTGGAGGGGTATGAAGATATTCACAAGACTTGAAGATAGGTTGTATGTGAACTGGTGGTGGTATCTGGGGTTGATGGAGTGCAGGCATGGTGGGACAAATGGCCTCTTCCTGCACCAAAGTTGCTTTTGTATATCCTTGTACATATGTTCATATATCTTACGACTTACAACAACAGGGTTGTTACAAGTCGTGAGACTGTTGTTTGTCCCACATTGGCTGAAGCATTGCAATTCTTCGGTGGTACTTGATGAGAGAACTAATCTCAGGGCGGAACAGGGCCCAGCATGCTGCCAGTGCAGTCAGACACTACTTGTTATTCTGCTTTCAGGGTCAAGCTGTGTGAACTAAATCTCAACGAAGCAACTCTGCCTTGGCGGGGACAGAGAAGTGCGCCCCATTAATTGAGCTAACTCAAAACAGGATCTTTCAAAATGGCTGTCATTTCACCATGGAAAATCACTTCTTCTTTCAGATGCAATGTCTTGTTTGTGCAATTTAATATCAAAGGGTAGGTTCTTCTTTCAAAATCAGAATTTGATCTGACAATTTACGTTTCTTGCCTCTTACTGCACTCATTACATTCATATTTTAGCAAATCGGTTATTTGACAATTTCCGAACCCGAACACCATAATTAGGCTTCCAAGCCAGTTTGACTGGAAACCTTTTGTTTTTGGTGGGGATGATGATGATGATGATGATTATGATGATGATGATGATTGTTATTATTATTATTATTATTATTAAAGCCTCCCCCTATAGCATAAGGGAAGACTTATTGCTATTGTAGGGTTTGTTTATACAATTGGCACCCACAATTTTTAATGGTACCACAGTGTTTCTTCGACCCCCAGGAGTATGAAAGCACCATTTATAAAATTAGTAGTAGTAGTAGTAGTATTTTTCTTCTTGCACTCTCAACACTCCAAATTTGCAAACTGTATACATTTCTGAGCTTATTTAGGAGCAGACTGGGACTTTCAGAATGAAATTTTGCCTCAATAATGGTAAAACAAAGTATGCGAGGACAGCAACATTGTTTTTGACCTTAATATAATTTTCAAGGTCATGATCCAATTATAGACATTTAAACATTTTTCACCAAAACTCAACTGAGGTTTCTTTGATCAGAAGGACATTTCCCTCGTTGGATAGCTTAGAGGCAGGAGCATTTACACTTGATTTACATTGTACTCTCAATTTAGATCCGATAAACTTGACTCCCATTTCTCACCCGATTCAGCAACAACAACTGTGAAGACGTCACTCCCTGTAGTTCGCAGGAGGGTAAGCTCGAACAGAACAAAATAAGTGTTTTTGTGTGTTGTTTTGCGTATTTTGTTATTGTGATTTGTGTTGGGAGCTGTGGAACTGTACTTATAAACCTGTATTTGTGTTCATAACAGTTTTAGCTGTTTAATTTGTGTTAGTTTATTGAAATAAGCAGGGGTGGGGGGCTCATGTAAAGTTTAGCATTAAGTCAGTTTGGCCCTTGGGAGTATGGGGATAAAAAAGGGGATAAATAGAGACCGAGGGAGAAAGGAAGAGGAGTTCATAAAATGTGCTGGATGCTCAATGTGGGCCATATCAACCATCGGGGAAGCAGAGGGGTTGTTTGTTACTTACGAAATCTAAAGATTTCGTAAGTATATTGATGACTTCCGTCCTCTGTTTGTGGGTGTGTGTGTGTCGTTGTGTGTGTGTGTGTTTGTGGTTTGTTTTTTAGGCACGATAACTCGAGAACGGAAGAAGCTACCAATGTCAAATTACACCCGTGATTCAGGAGGGTGATGGCAGCGCTGATTAGATTTGGTCAAAATCGGTCAAAGGTCAAGGTCACGGTGAGTCAAACATAATTCCGTAAATTAACGTGGAGAAATGGAGATTTTGCTTCGCTCGACGTTACGAGTTCGTTTTAACTTCAATTTTAATTTTGTTCGTTTGCGATCGCTTAGGACGCTTAACACTCGGTTGTCGAAATTCTGGTAAAAATCGGATGTTTTGGAGACGTTTTAAGATTGTATAAAAAATATTTCACCTGCCGCGTCCGGCTCTCACGTGGTGCAGCGCGCTCGAGCAGACGCGGCGTTGAGTCACGTAAAGGTTTTGCGTGTGCGCGCTGATGGTGTTTTCGATAAAGATGGTGTTTAAAGTCATTTTTTATCCCAATAAAGGTTATCTCACATGCCTGACTCGCTAAGCCGTCCGGTTATGTAAAGATTGTTGCTGGATGGCCGAATATTACGGTTTTGTGACTTTGATAAAATAATATTAATAATTGCGTGGAGAAATGGAATTTTTGCTTCGGTGACGTTATGAGTTCATTTTAACTCGATCGCAATTCTGTTTTCACTTTTGGTAACGGTTAAGTATGCTTAACACTCGGTTGTCGAAATTCTGGTAAAAATCGGATGTTTTATGAGAGGTTTGGTACAGAATCATCGTAGAAACTTCTGGTTTGCGTCGCTACCTTCTCTAGAGACAGCTTTTATTAGACAAGGTCAGAGGTCAAGTTGACGATTTCGTAAGTACCAGTCTATGACTGCTTGTTTGTTTTTGTTTTTGTATACACTGTCGAGGCTCGTATGAGAGTTAATACACAGAAACACACAAAAAGAGGAGCAGGAGACAAGAGGGGTGGGAGAGGGAAGGAAAAAAAACAGTGTGTAACAGACATGAGGAGATCTGTGGAAGGGAGAGAAGGATGGGGCAGGGTATACGGGGTAAACAAGATGGTACTACAGGGACTTTCAGGAAGGAAAGCAGGGAATTTGAAGGAGGTGGGTATGGGGTGGATTAACGGGAATATAAATGATCGAGGTTTTGAATGGGGGAAGATAAGAGGTGGTGGGGAACAGCTGTTTTGAAGGCCTAGCTAGAAGGAATTATGGGATT
>CM068967.1:82018750-82029874 GCA_035128595.1 Eptatretus atami
ATGAGAATAATGAAGTGTACAGATAAGATAAGTGCAGATGAATTATTCAACAGAGTAGACAGTAATATGACCAAGGGTCATAGCCTGAGTGAGAGTAAAGAAGAGGAGAGTTAAGACGGTAGTCAGGTAGGGGACTTTTACTCAGAGAGTAGTTAATGCATGGAATGGCCTTCCTGGAATGGTCGTGGCAGCAGAAACAATAGATAAGTTTAAATTAGAATTAGATAGGTACCTGGAAGTTATGGAGATAGAGGGGTGTGGGGATGTTGATAGGACTTTTAGGTGTTTGTGCATTGATGGTGATTGTGTGCATGTGTACGGAGTGCTGTGTGTTGGGTCTGTCAAGGGGTGTTGTGTGGTTGATGTGTGTTTTTTAACCAAGCCATGCCCCCTCCCTGAGGAGGAATGTATATATGTATATATATATTATATTATATATATATATATATATTATATATATATATAAACATATATTGTTGCGGGCCGGCGGGGTCGGGTGAGAAGAACCACTCGGTGGGGAAGCTACGTCGATTCCACCAGACTCCCTGGAATTGTAGGCCGTTGTTCACGGATAATTCCGTGACGCGGCGGGTCGCTTAACCGACCGTGGACGCCATACCTCAACCGCGTGACCTAGGGTCCTCCCGCCTATGGAATCGGTTACGTAATTAACCACGTGGTTTAACCACAGGGGACCACGCCCTCGGTACGCCTTGTCCGAACCAGATCACTCTACCGGATGCGATGCAGCCGAGCGACACTGCCAAGGATGTACCGCTGGAAGGAACGGACCATTGGAATAAAGACCTGGCTAAACTGGATTTGAACCATGCTGGACCAATGAGGGAAAAGACAAAGGAGCTGGGAACATTCTACAACAATTATCTATTTACAGTAAGCGAGGAAAAGCATGTGGCACAACAAAGGTTTATCGGGTATGTAACGCAGGGAAAGAGGGGAGGGTGTGGGGGTGTGACAATAATACAAGCAACTTACTAAGCAGACACAGTGCAGACTTGATGCGAGATTATTAACAGTAACAACAATAAAATATCTTAGACAGGTGCCAGCACACTCAGACACACACACAGAAAAAGAAACCCCAATGAAAAAAGGACTTTTGCAGCCAGGGAGGAGGGGGGTTGAGGTTATAGTTTTTGGTACCTGGGCGTTTTGGGGAGGATGCTCCGTTGTGCGGTACCAACAATAGTCGCGTTGTTCTGGCCACAGCCGCACGTGTGGAGATCGTGTTCTTGAGGAGGAGCTTGAGTGGAGGAAGACGGGAGTCCAGAGGATGAGGGTGGAGCATTTGGCAGAGAGACAAAAACAGGAGGCGGTTCGTCGACGTCGTGTGGGCGTAGACGAGGAACAGAAGGCGGGCCGTCGAGGCGAGACGTGGGCGGAGTCAAGTAGCAGAAACACTCCGTGTGAAGACACCCTCACCGAACACACACAACAACCACTACACGGAGGATTTATCCATGTTTTATAGAGCCCGGAGGTCGGGGGAGGGGCCATGCCGAATCCGACATCATCGCCTGAGTCGGCGTTCCGACTGGCCCCGACCCCTCGCGTAGTCCGCCATCCTGGGCCGGGTTTCGGCCCGACGCTGGTATAGCCCGCCCACCTGGGTGCAAAAGCGTACATGACACGCCGCACGTCTGGCCTCGGGTAGACGGTGGAGGCTCAAAGCGCCAGTCTACTCCATAGTGCACGTTGCGATTTTGCCTCAGAAGTGATCGTTGGGGAGGGTACCATGGGTTGTCACGCTGTGGTAAGCGAGACGAGGGGCAAGCGAGGCAGACTTACCTCAGAAAAGAAAAGGTGGGAATAAAATAAAAGGGAAAAATGATTTAATAACCTAACTAATAGCCCATCGCAACGCACTCCATTGTCCTCCCACTACACAAAAGGAAGGGGTCTATATGCACGTATATTAATGGCATAACTGACTCGGGACAACTATCTGTTGTATGCATGCGGTTCCGAAAACCGCAACAATATATATATATATATATATATATATATATATATATATATACATACACAAATATACACACATATATATATATACACACACACACACACACACACACACGAACTACAAAAGCTTAAAAAAAAAATACATACAAAAACACACAAAAACACTTAAAAAACTAATACATTTTACACTTTCTTCTTTGGATCTTGTGTTGATAAATGAGTGTGTTGTTGATGTCCCACAGGCATGATGGGCTGAATGCCTCCACCTGTGTCTGATTTCCTTGTATTGGAGGGAGTGGGTGAGAGGATAGAGTTGAGGGAGAAGGGTGAGGGTGGAGTTTTTGAGAAAGGTGAGAGGGAAGCTTGGAGGGGGAAGAGTGTGAAGGTTGCTGTGAGAGGGTGGGGTGAGAGGGAAGCTTTGAGAGGGATGGGAGATGATGAGACCAGGCATGGCCAAGGGGCAGGAGGGTGATGGGAGAGGTGGGGAGAGGGGAAGGATGAGACTTGGTGGAGGTATGGTGAAGAAGGGAGCGGTTTGGGGCAGGTACAAGATATGAGGAGTTGGGAAGAGTGGGAGATGTGCTGAGAGGAAGGAAGGAGCATGTTTGTGGTAATCAGGAATGTACTGATTGAGAGAGAGATATTTGTTCAGTTAGAATGGAGCCCACAGATGTTAGAACACCACACACTATGGGACAACAGAGGAGGAGCTGATACTGGTTGATTTTTACCCCACATTGCCCTCCTTTTCATCCCACTTCACCCCCCTTTTCATCCCACTTCACCCCCCTTTTCATCCCACTTCTCCCTCCTCTTCACCCCACTTTGCCCTCCTTTTTGACCCACTAAGCCCTCCTTTTCATCCCACTTCACCCTCCTTGTGGTCCCACTTCGCCTTCCTTTTGGCCTCTCTTTTCACACCAATTCACCCTCCTTTTCCCAGTTTCCCAAGGAAATGCCGCATTGTTTTCTGACAAGAAAATATTTTTCCCTATTAACTGCTTCCTTTGTAATCACTCTTCTCTTTTCATTTTATGTTCTCTCCTCTTCACGTTTGCATTCCCCTGCACAGTATTATCATTTAATTGTAATGAGGACAGTTTATTACAATGGCTTGTCCATGCTGTACAATAGTTGTATGCCTCCAGTGAATTGTTTTGTTGGGGGCTTTTATATATTTCTTACTAAAGGTGCTGGGTGTGCACAACGGTAAACTTCCTGACAAAAATGTGACATCATTCACCCGATGTATCTTTGTCACCTTCATCAGATGGACAGGCTGGGGAAGACCCTCTTCATTTGATACAGTCAGCTTCCTGGAATACCGTAGCCTGTTTTCAGCTGGCAGTGTACCAACTCATTGCATTGACTTGTATGCTCATGGAATTAGCCATTGCTGCCGTCATTCTGCTCGTACGCCCAAATGTTAATACCACAGTCCAAGCTGTTTTGCGAGGAAGTGTGCACACGCAGGTTTAACTGGGTTTTGTGTGATGTCCTGCAGTGAGTGTTCTGTATATGCAAGGAAAATGCAAAGAAAATTTCTCGTCCAAACGACGTGTGGCCCATTGTGCCTGTGTCGTCAAGCATTGTTGTTATGTAGCCACAGCGATATGCTGTTTTATTTATTTTGATGATTGCTTCTCATCCAGTTCTGTGTTCAATCCTAGATGCAATTAGATCCTACGAGAACATGAGCTTTCATTTGGCTGCCAAAGGTTATCTCATTATCGACACTCACAAAATACAGCATGCCGTCTCATCGTTGTGTTGAGGGGGCTTGGGCTGAATATTTCCATTCTGTGTTGTGATCGTTATCCCGTTGTGTTTGTATTTTATTATTTTAAGTAGCATAGCCACGTTTCAAATTCTCTGTTCACCAAAATAAGTCATTCGGACTCCATTTTGATCTATAACTGCTGTGGCAGCCCCATATTTACTTACTACTCTCTCCTCCAATGGCAGATCAGATCAAATCATACAGCAACCGGTGCACTTATAGATGGTTTTATTTTTGATTTCTCAATGGTACATAATAATGCTGTAAGCAATCCTTTTGAAGAATAATATTTAGTAATTTGCTTGGTGCACTTGACTGTAGATATGCCACAGCAATAGGGATTGGTGGGGGGGGGGGTCAATTTATTTGCCATTTGTTCACTGAATGAAGACATCCGCACACTCAGGTGTTAAATAACAGCTCGGTAGCTAGAAGGGCATCGGTAAAGCGCATACCTCTGCCACGCAATTCCCGATCCAGTAGAACATATCGGGGCCAATAAATTTCTGACATATCGTGCTATTAATCGGTTTAGCACTATCTGCCAATGCTGAAGAATCACTGAAAAAATTATCGCATCCGGATTTGGATCTTCACCAAAATGGAATCAATTCTTCCTTGTCACACACCCATCGTGTCCGCAAAGTTTCGTCTGAATCTGCCCATAACTTTTTGAGATATCGTGCTATATGTTATTTTTGACCCTATCTCTCAATGGTGAAGAATCACTTAACAAATTCTATTAGCCGGATCCAGATACGGATCTCCACCAAAATCTAATCAGTTTGTCCTTGTCACACACTCAACCTGTCCTCCAAATTTCATCTGGATTCGTTCACAACTTTTTGAGATATCCTGGAAACAGACAGACAAACAGAATAACAAGCCGGTAGGCGGCGATGGGTCGCCGAGCATGGAAACTATAAGATATAGAGCAAAATGGATGTCATATAGCGGATAGGGAATCACCTTAAGATTATGCATATCAAATCTCATTCAGTTCCATCTACTGATAACTACTCGGTATCCATTTGAATGAAAAGTACCGAAAATGCGGTTTGAAATCGGAAATCCCCAAAGTTCGACGGGGTGCTGTGGGTGAGCAAAGATCTAAATCGAAAATCCGGCTCGATCGTTTGTGCACAATGTATTCCAGACGATTAGTGTGAATTTTCATGACCATCCGACCATAACCCTAGGAGGAGTAGCATTTGGCGCGAAGGCACCTCCAGCTCTCACATATTATCGATTTTTGCACTAATTGACCTTTGACCCCTGACCTAAGCGAAATCGGTCAATATGTCCTGAGGCAAAGTTGTAGTACTCATTGAGTTCCATGAACCTGCAAAGTTTCATTCGTATCGATGCACTCACCTGGTTGCTAGGGGGCCTTCAATTTTTGCAAATTTTCGCATATACCCTAATTGTAGGGGGCGCTGCGGGTAAAGTATTCCATATATCACAAAAAACCGGAATATATTTGATAGAGAATCACCTGTAGATCATTCGTGCCAAATTTCATAACCCTACGTGGGATAATGGCTTTCGGAATTGATTTCGCGTGAACGGTACCGATTTTGAAGGTTTTTCGGTTGTTGCTCGGGAACCAAAGCGTCCCTCGCAACCATCACAATTTCCAAAGCACTAGGTCATAAGATGTACCTACCACCTGAGTTTGGTCAAAATCTGCCCACATTTACAACCAATTATGCTGATGACAAACGAACAAACATCCAAACAAACATCCAAACAAACAGAAAGAATTACTGACAATAAGGGTCACCTATTTCGGCGACCCAACAAGAAGAAGAAGGACGTCATGCAGAGCACGATACTTGCAAAATCGGAAAAACAAATTTGACCTCAAAAAATAATTGACTGGTTGAATTCAGTGACATGATATGCAAATCCTCTTCAAATTTCAAGTTAATTGGATGAAAATTGAGGATTTTCGAAATCTCGCCTAAGTTATTGACCTTTGGCTTATGTTGACCTTTTGACCTTTTGACCTCAAAAACAATAGGATTCTTCCTTGTGACAAAGTCTATCATGTGGTGAAGTTTCGTGAAGATCGGTTTAAAATTGTGACCTTTCGGCGATAGACAGACAGACAGACAGACAGACAGACAGACAGACAGACAAACAGACAGACTAACAAAATCGACTGACCAATACACTTCAAAAATCTTCGATTTTTCAAGTAACAAACAGAAAGGGGTGAAAACATGACCTCCTTCACCTTCGGTGGTGGAGGTACTAACAGTCCATACACATGTTTGTTGAACTTGAATGAAAAAGTGAAATGAGCACATCTCATTATTTCAGAGGTTTTGCAGACTGGGCATGAATTTTCATCGTTATTAGTAATCCGCTTTTCTAAGGCCTAGCTTGGAAGACAGAGTGCTACTTGTTCAAATACAATTTCATCCTGCTCTCACAGGGAGAGAATGTCTGGCGGCCTAGTTGGCTTTCACACCCGCAAATCGCTTGTGAGCTTTCCTTCAGGAGATTCAACATGTCGTATTAATCTCCTTTAAGTGCAGTCAGCAAAAACTACTGAGCACTTAATCAAGATGCTCGGCTCCTCCTCAGGTCATGGCACCTCTTGGTCTGCAGTGATTTATGGGGGTGACTGCTACGCCAACTTGTGGTGAAGTTTTGGGGGTGAATCCATGTGGAGGGAAAATGGGAAGTGTTTTATGGGAGACAAAGCTGGTGGAGACTCGTTGTACCTAATTCAACAGTTCAGTGTTTTCATTTTTTGCACTCTTTGTCACCTATGATAATAACATTGTTGGCAGATTAACAAAGTGCGACCGCAGGTGAATTAGTGGAAGGGTGACGATGCTCGGCCATTTCTTGTGATTCTCTTTTGTTCTTATTATATGAACCTGTTTGCTTCTCACTATGTTCACGGATTGTAGCGTTTGGTTGGAGTGGTTTTTTTGTTGGTACGGAGACGTCTGACTCGGGAATTGCATGATATTCCATGCATGGGAGAGCGGTCGGCTGAAATGTCCGAAGCGGCCGACCGCTCTTACACAGAATCCGATTAAATTTGTGAGTGAAACTGCCATCTAATTGGTACAGGTGACAAAATGTATTCTTTCCCCATGGCCTCCATGACCGGATACTGATTTACTTATTACATCTTTCCTTCGCTCCCCATCACAGTGGGTCCTATTCTGTATGCACATATTCAATCACAGAGACCCTGCTTTTTACCACGTGCCTCCATGGTGATGTCGTTAGGTGTATGTATCGTTATGCCACTTTAACTCGATCTCTTTGATAACTATACAAAATCTCGAAACTTTGCACTACCGACTCAGCATGATTTCCCTTCAGCTCATACAAAACGCCGTGAGCGTGGTATCAGCCAACATACCTGATGTCTGGTAACACGAGCAGTGTAAATATTTCAATACACTCGAGTGTACCTGATGAAGTCCTCCGGTGGCATTTTTAACAGCAATCGTTATTGGTCGCTAAAGCATTAGGAATCCTGCTCAGAACGATGGCTGTTTTCGGTGCATTCAAATTTTGAGGAATAGACCTGAAGACCTCGGACAGTGCCTCATGCATCCCTTGGAAAAGCCAACAGCATGTTTTCGGTTCAAAACGCTACATTGAAAGGGAGAGTGTACGGTGCTTTTGTTTCACCACTGCAACCATGAAATGAGAGGTAGTTCACCATTCAACTGCTGTGTACGCTCGTGTGATGACACTAATGGATGCCGGCAGTCAGGCTTTGCTCCATCTGATTGGTGACTCAACGATGGGAGAAAAGGAGACCGCAACGCTACTGTTATATCGAAAAACAGGGTATCGGATCAAAATGGTTCTCTACTACACGTACGGGTCTCCGCCGCCGTCGTGCGCACAAACCCAGAGGCGGAATTGAAAGTCATGAGTAACAAGATGGTGTCATCGGCAAGGTATTGAAAAGTGATTGCTTTGTCAGAGTCAAAAGGTACTTCTTCCTTATAAAAGAACAAATGCCTGATTGAGTTTGGGAAAATCTACCTCCACAATATCAACACCCTTAAGCAAATTGTCTCTCACCGAAAAGCGCACACCGCGTCAGCAACGATGAAACACAAAATGAATTTGATCATCCCTCATCCTATCATACCGGTATTATTATTATTATTCATTTTTTTTTCCCCCCACATGAGAAGATATTGTTGGAGTGCCAAACATGTTGCAAAATGAATGCACTTTAACGTTTCCATAATTCTCATTCTCAAATGAAACAAAGGCTCAGGTCGAAATGAGGAAATTACCTCACTTTGAATAGTGTAGATATCTTGTCAGTTGTGGGCAATGGTACAGGAATGCTCACCTCCCACGCATGCTTTTACACAGTGGAAGGGTGCAATGGCGGTGCAAGGGGTTTGAATTCTTTATGATTTTGCTGTAGTGACACCTTGCTGGGCTGGCAGTTAATTAGGGAACCGAGACGTACCCTTTTGAAATCGTTCGGATTATTATTATTATTATTATTATTATGATTACATGGGATTTGTTGGTGACCTACAGGCCGCCTCGTTGATCGGTGGAAATTGAAACATAGACCAACTACGACGTACCACTTGACTTGATGTACAACCTAAATATGACGTCATAGGTTCACCTGACATGGCGGCCATATTAGATTTCATGAAAATCTTTAAAATGCATCCCCGCCGTCATTTTGATTGATTGAGTTCAAACTTTGCATATTCGGATCCGGCCTGCCGTTGTCAATGATGTCATCACTCACTCGTCCAATCAGAGTGGGGCGTCAAGGTCCCGGCATCGTTGCCAGTGTTTTTAATTATATTTTTGTTTGTTTTGAAGATGCAGGCCTTTTTATACATAAGCAAAGGTAAAATTGATAGTGGGGCAACAATTGGGCACAACCAGAAAGAGGATAAACAAACAGAAAAGAGGTGTATAATAATCAAACATAAATTTTTTCTTTTTCTTTTCAACCAAAAAAAGTAACTGGATCTACTCTGCTAATCCGATAATAAACCAGCAAGAGCAGATCTAGTCTCAGGTGGACGATGTTTCACTCGCTTTCCAGCGAGATTCCTTTAGCAAATAGATGAAAGGAATTGGTTTGAAAAAGCTCATTGGAAGCGTTGAAACACCGCCTGAGACGAGGTCTGCTAGTCCAGGAGCCCAGAAGGTTTATTCAAGTGAAAAGCGCCGGAACGTTTGACCTCATCGGCTGATGGGGTCATCCACCGACATCACCAAAATGCATTGCTGCGGGTCTGACCCGTGGCTTTCCCCCTGAAATCACTCAATTTGTGACGCCATTACTGATTACCTATTTTGCTCAATATCTGAAAAATATGCATGATATATAATGAATAAGGTGTCTACACTATGTTTTCATGGTCAATCATTGCACTGACACCCGCATTATTGCTAGAAAATGTATAGTTTACCGTGTAAATGTTTAGTTCACCCACTCAGTTAGCAACGCCATTGCGGAAAAACCCATTTTCATTAATATCTGAAAAACACTGCATGATATATATCACAAATAAGGTGTCTATACCCATGTTTTTATGGTGAAATATTACAATGCCAACTCTAGTGCTTGGAAAATGTTGAGTTCACCCTGAAAGTTGCCGAATGGATTCGTACCATCTCTGTCTTTTGTTACACATGTGGCAAATAATGCATTGGTCTCTGTCCCTTTTTGTTATTTACAGATCATGGCAAATGACGCCCCCGTTTGTATAATTTTCAAAGAAAGAGGAGAAAAGAAACGTGCCCTGAAGACGGACAAGGCATCTCTCACAAAGAGAGATGTCCTCTTGCAAGAAAGAGGAGAAAAGAAACGTGCCCTGAAGACGGACAAAGGCATCTCTCACAAAGAAACTTGAAAGCAACAGGAAGTGTTTCTCGATGACAACAATCTTCCCCCAAACAGCCGCAGTGATTGATGGCGGTATTGTCCTCCATGAAACCGTGCTGCAGCACAGCAACTCCACATATGCAACCATGGCAAAGGATCTTTTGGCAAAAGTATGTTTGTATCATGGGGAGCAAATCCATTTAGTGCTCAACAATACCAGTCACATGAATCAAAGATACCGAGCGAAACCTGCGCCATTCAACTACTCCTCAATCATTCATCATTACTGGACCTGACCAGGCTCAGCGACAGAGTGGCACAGAGTTACTCA
The DNA here is from genome assembly GCA_035128595.1 of Eptatretus atami. Lineage (NCBI taxonomy): Eukaryota > Metazoa > Chordata > Myxini > Myxiniformes > Myxinidae > Eptatretus > Eptatretus atami. Next base: position 82,028,702 of record CM068967.1, read on the forward strand.
AAAGTGGATCATTCAAGGAAAGTTTGCCCGGTTTGTAATGGAGGAATGGAAGAAGCTCGATATGGTTCAATTCTTGGAAGAAAAACACTGTATGTTCACATGGTGGTGTGTGTATGGAGATGAAGAACAACGAGGATGATGTGCTGCAAATAGAGGAACCTAATCACCTCCAATGTTGACATGAAGAAGCTGACACACTCATTGCCTTTCACGCAAACAACATTTCCACTGGTAACATTCTAGTAAGGTCCACTGATACGGACGTCTTCATCATTCTGCTTGGGCTTTCTGGAAGGTCGGAAGGGATCAACATCATCATGGACTATGGATCTGGCAACCACGAAGGTACATTGATGTCACTAAACTAGCTGACATTCTGAGAAGAAACAGACTGGTATCACTGAAGCACTAATCGGCCTTCATGCCTTGACTTGTGATTTCACATCGTGTTTCTACAGAAAGGGCAAAGTGAAGCCCTTCCAGCGGATGGAGTCAGATGCAGCTCATGTGATTGCATTGCGATTTCTAACAGCTGAGGAGGTAGACGTCCAAACTGTTACATCCTTTGTCTGCATGCGGTATGGCTTCAATCCTCTGACATTAATGAAGCCAGATACAAGGCGTTCATGTGAATGGGGTGGGTGACGAAAAGGAGCCCCTTGCCAGAATACGGAAGATAAACTGTGCCTCTCTTCCCCTCTGTGCCAAGACACTTGGTAGTAATATGAAAAGGGTGCACTATGTGGCAAGAATCTGGAAGAGAGCTGGTCAGACAGATCCAATTGGTGGGGCGAGTCCGACAGACTATGGATGGAAGTCATCTCAAAACTGCTTTGAACCAGACTGGTATCCAGGAAGTTCAGTTCCAGAGTCCCTCACAGGCCCACATGAGGATGATGGGATGGCGTGGAAGATAATTCAGTAGATGAGGAAGTCAGATAATGCTTGGAGTGAGGACAGTGATAGAGAGTGACAAAAGTGAGGTTAGAGAAGACTTGTAATGCCAAGAGGACATCAAGTTAATTATGTGAACTGCACATTTGCAAGTTTCCATATATTGTTGTTCGGCAATGGCGTCGCTTAATGAGCGGGTGGGCTACACATTTACATGGTGAACTACACATTTCCCAGTAATAACACAGGTGTCAGGGTAATGATTGACCATAAAAATAT
>CM068967.1:82056593-82074467 GCA_035128595.1 Eptatretus atami
GACCCGAAGGTCTGCTGAACGACGCAACCCTCAACTCCCTCGAACACGAACAAAGAAAGGATCTCCTCTTATCCTCTCCGCCCCCCCCCCCGCGCCCGGGCTGACGTATGCCCTCGTGATCCATCCCCCGCTCAACCACGGGTGGGAGGGAGTTGTTGATGTCATGAATCACGTTGCGGAAGGGCTCTTCTTCCTCTTCGCAGAAGAGGGGGAGGGACGTCTCCATTGTTCGCACCCTAACTATTAAATCGATCCGCAGCGCATCTAATCGATTTCTAAACATTTAAATAATGGAAGGTGAGCTATCTAGGGAACAAGCACTTTTCGACAAGGCTGACTAAAGGAACCTGTATGTTGTGTGCAATCGAATTCCAAATTCGTAACAATATATATCTATATATATATATATATGTGTTGTCTCATTTTATTATTATTTTCAGTGACGACTTCCTCCACCCCACACCTGTCCAAGAGCAATTCTTTTTTACTTGGTGCTCTCACCTCATTTTCATACAATAATGGAAGGAAACGGCCACATCACATTCCTTATTACGTTTGATCAGGAAATACCAGGCCAGTTAAATCAAAATGCAAGTGAATTATTGTTGAAATATAAAAAAACTCTGTCTGTAGTACTGCTGCTAATATGAGTGTGTGGGAGATTTGAGTGTGACAGAAGCGATGAATGGAAGGCTTTATGTTCGAAAGGCAGAGTTGTAGGCTGTCGTTTTGTTTACCCAATTTCTGTGTTTTATCCTCTTCAATGTGAAAATGTCTGGAAAAACAACTTCACACCACTATATTGAAAAACAAAAGGCAGGGGCATTTTCAGGGAGGTTGTAGAAAGCTCTGAAGTCTTGCTCAATTGAAAGCTGAGTTTGGGATAGAGGAGGTGCCAAATAGTACTTCAGCCAATGTCATTGTATTTTAGCTCTCTTAGCTGTTCTTCAACCTCCTTTGAGGAGATCGATTGAACCCACTGAAAGGATAAACAGATCATGAATCAATGCAAATGAGCTGGTCATTTTAGAATAAGTGTGAGAGGGTATTACGAGTAAGAGGCCTTCGCCTTATTTTCACGGTCTCTTAGCCTATGTTGCTTTTGACTCCCTGCAAAAACGGCAAAGAATCCCGAGGAATTCCATGATTTTTTTTGCCCATTTCAGCCATGGAAATATGCAATGTTATGATGTATATGTGGCAGCTTTAAGGGTCCTTACATGTTATCGTAGCGTTTATCAAAGGCCACTTTTAATAATTATAATAGTAATAACAAGTAAAAAAGACATAAAATGTCATCGTCCCTGTTGTTTTAGTAATTTTTCTGTCTGGAGCGAGTTAAAGGGCTAGCCCATATTTATGTATAACTAAAATGGCTGCCAGTCTACCAGTCCACCATTTTTGATCAGATCACAAAATATAGTGAGGGGCATCTGTATGCCATAATGTACTGTGCTTTTGCCAAGATTGAACAAAATCAGACCATGCATGTCTGAGAAATGGTTAGGGACATATTTAAGTAACAAAATAGCCGCCAGTCGGCCATCTTGACTCTGATGTCGAAAAAAAAATGAGGTGCACATGTACACCATCATTTGTTGCCTTTGTGCCAAGTACGAATAAAATTGGTCCATACATGTCCGAGATATGGTTGTGGATGCACACACGCACACACAGACACGAAAATCGAGACCAAATCCATAAGCCCCCATTTCGGACTAAGTCTAGCAGGGACTAATAATTGACAATAATAATAAGGATAATAACATGATCTCTCCCTCCCCCCCCCCACCCCAACCCCTCCCCGCCCCTCCCACCCCTACTCCCGGATATGAATTCCAACTTTCGTTGCAGTTGAGAAAGACATGGAATTGCCTACAGGCAAATCCATTCACAAGCGTGTCTCCGGGTTACTGGCAATCATCAGTGTTGACTTGTTTTTTTTTTGTATACCTTGTCGAGGCTCGTATGAGAGCTAACACACAACGTACAGCAAGGGGGGCATGAGACGAGGGGTGGGAGTGGGAAGGACAAAACGGTGGGGAACAGAGACATTAGGAGATCTGTGGAAGGGAGAGCGATGGGGTGGGGAACATGGGGACTTTCAAGAAGATGGACATTACAGGGACTTTCAGGAAGGAAAGCAGGGAATTTGAAGGAGGTGGGTTTGGGGTGGATTAACGGGGGTAGAAAAAAATCGAGGTTTTGGATGGGGGATGATAAGAGGTGGTGGTGAACAGCTGTTTTGAAGGCCTGGAGGGAAGGATGGGATTGAATAGAGTGAGGGAGTTCATTCCAAAGGCGGGAAAAATGAGGAATGAAAGAGTGAAGGTGAGCAGTGATTCGTGATTTTGGTAGTTTTACCAGAAGGGGGTTGCTGGTGGACCTTGAGCACCCTGCGGAAATATGGGGGGGGGGGACATATCTCTTTTTTTTTTCCTTTTCTAAAATTATATTTTTTTGTATTTTACATTTACAGAATGATTGATATCCTTATCCCTATGGTGGGAAGATGTGAAATCGCAAATTTGTGTATTTTGCCAGCAGTACAGGAATAATTCTTGTAATGATATACAGGCTACCGTATGTTTAGTTAAAAAGGAGATTCTTCATTTACAAAGCAACACGGTCAATATTGATGGGAGTGAGCGAAGCCGACGGCTGTATGAGAAATGTGCTTTATTAAAGAGCTTAACGAAGGAAGATGCCCTCGGAGGTCTGGCACAGCTGTGAGTTAAAGGTTTAGCTGCTTCGGAAACTTGCTGCAAAGACTTTTTATTTTGGGAATTGAAGATATTGCACAGGCTTGATGGACCTAATGCCTCCTCCTGCAGTGAAGTTTCTTGTAATTCCTTGCAATGCTCAATTGAAGTGTTTTATGAGAGATTTTTTTTTGAAGGAATATGTTTTCTGCCAAAAAGAACAATGTGTGTGCAAAGGTGTGATTGTACTCAACACCTTCCTCATTTAGATGAGTTACAGCAGGGTTCTTTCGAGAAAGCTCTTTGATGAACTCAAAGAAGCTCTTAACAGTCTTGATGATCACAAAGTGCCTTGTTTTGATGGTTTACCTGTGCAGTTTATAAAGCATTCTGGGATTTTGCTTGGGCCTGTTTAATTAAGTGTTTAAATGTTTCGTGTGCAGGAAGCTCTATTACCTTGTTGTCGCCATGCTATTGTGTGCCTTTTCACTAAGGAAGGAGATTTACAGGGTTCATTATATAATTGCAATCATTGTAACATTGACAGAATCTTTATTTTGTGCAGATTATATAATAATTGTTAATCGGATGAAGCCCTTACTTTGTCTTTTAATAAATCCTGATTCGTCCTATTTTATTTTAAATAGATCTATTCATGACAACATTTTTATGCCTCTGCTCACGAAGTCGCCGGTGGCATTATGTTTTTGAGTTGTCTGTCCATCCGTCCGTACGTACGTACGTACGTCCATGCTAATTTTCTCTGTTTCCTGTGCAACTGCTTATCCAATTGACACAATTTTTTCACCATACGTGCAACCATTTTCATGTAGAATGCTTCAATGATAAATTATGACGTCATAGGGTCACATGCTGAGGCATCCATGTTGGAAAAAAGGAAAAACTTTGGACCTTTGTATCTCCGAAACCGCTCCATGGAAAAAATTGAAACTTGTCACATGTGAAGTAATCTCCATGGGAAACAAGTGTGATTTTTGATGATGTCATAGGTGGCTTCGTTATGACGTCATAATTGCATACGTCAAACGTTTTATCCGATCAGTGTGAAATTTTTTGAGGGCCATCCAGGGCTAAATTGTAAGTGGGAAAACGATTTGATGAAGTCATTAGTCTTATTTTTATTCAGCCATCAGGTTTGGCAGCCGTATTTTTTTTTAAACATAAAACCTTAAAAAATATTCTTCTCCGAAATGGCTGAACAGATTGAGGCGAAACGTTACAGGTATGATCACCTATCCACGAGGAACAAAAAGTTCTCCAAATTATGATGTCACAGGTCACATAGTTTTGCAGCCATCTTGGATTTACCCTCAAATCTTTAAAAATCACCTTCTCCAGAGCAGCTTGACAGATAGAGGGGAAACTTCACCCACATTTTCCCCAAGCCTTGTGGATACCAGCTTGTTTATGAATAATTAATAATTCACATCGTCCGGCAGCCATATTGGATTGAACAAAATTCTTTCTCTTGAACCACTTCATCAATCAATGTGAAACAACACAATTATGATCTAGTAGTGATGGGGAATGTGTATTTTAAATTTCAACCGGATTGGACACAAGGTCTGACTTCAATTGCACTTTTGAACCTATGATAGCTATGAACTCACCAGAACCACATCCCCAAGCTCATGGTAACCTTCCCATTTCTTTTCTGTCGTAGGTTTCCTTGATGCATGACATTTGATGCACCCAACTGACCTGCAGTATACATGGTGTTGGTGCTACAATTGTCAGGTATCTTTAGTGAGGCTTGACCGATGGTACATTACCCCACATTTTAGAAATGTAGCCTCCTCAAATATCTTTCCCTCTTTTTCTGACCACCACATGCTCACCATGGACTTATTCTTCCTCAACTCGGTGTTAAAGTGCTTGTTGGAAATTTTTAACATCAGGCTCTTGGATGATGCCTTTTTCAAAGAAGCCTTTCACAATCTTGGGATAGCAGTAGCTCAAAAAAAAAAAAACCTTTTTACTTCCATTAACCTAGGGTGGGATGCTATGAAAACCCAGACATGGCTGTTTTGTCAACAATTCAATTTTACATCACACATGAAAGTTAAGTCACAATGGCTGCCTTTTTATGAGAAAATGAAGGTTTCAAAAAAAAAAACATAAGAAAATATAAACAATACATTGCATAATAAAGCCAAGCACGTGTACTTCAGCCCCAAGACTAGAGCATATGGTCAAAAAGAACTTATCAAAATACAGTCCAAAGCTCATGGTTATACAAATGCATGCATCCTTGCCCACGGCCAACATGAATGGTGATACGATAAACATTCTTTGTTTGTGGACCACTCACTGGCTGTTAACTTCAGTGGAGAGGATACTTTTTCATAAGAAAAGGTTAAACCCAAAAAACTATAACAAAGCTAAGGACATGCACTTCGGAATGGTGTTACAAATCACCTTTTGGTGAACAACGCATTTTCTTGAGTCTTTTTTGTATGGATAAAAAAAATAATTTTCTCTTGTTTAAGAATCTATATAACATAGCAGGACTGTCTGTCTGTCTGTCCCTCGCTGAAGTACTCCCTCAATATGTACATGTTCCTCCATGAGCTTTAGATCGCTGTTTGAAAACGTACAGATTAACAGTTGTTATGAAAATGTCCTACAAGTCAGAAAAAAATAACATTTTATAAAAATGAATAAACATGTTGGGATGGAATCCCCAAAAAACAACCAAACAAGGTAGGAAGGAATGACACCACAATACAACACCACAATCCTTTTACAGATTGGCATCACAACATCTTTTGACATTTTTGTTATTGGTGGAAATAGTAACATTTGCATGAAGAAGTTTATTTAAGACATAGTTGTAGATTTTTTGTGTGTTTTGTTTGTTGTGGGATTGAGACGAAAAAAAATTCCTCTGTCGTGAAAAGTCCTCCCTTGGCATACCTGAACTATCCACCTACAAGGCTTTCATCCACAGCTTGATGGAGTAGTACTGCTCTCTCCTCTGTGCTGGCTCCCTGCCTCGCATCTTGCTCAGCTTGATGCCTTGGAATCCAAGGTCTTCAAGTTCATTGGAATCTCTCGCGATGAAGCTGAGTCTATGAGCCAATCACTTCACCATCGTCGACAGGTCTGTGGTCTCTGTCTTCTGCCTCATTTCTGGTCTTGCACCCTCTGCCCTCTCCGTGCTTCCCCCCTTCCTCCCCCAAGCCCCAAGTATCTGCAGGATGCACATGGTCCACCAGCCACCCCCTCCTCATGAAACTGCCTTGATCCAGAACCACTACTCACCTCCACTCATTTATTCCTCTTTTCCCACCTGTGGAACCACCTTCCACACTCTTCGATCTCGTTTTTCCCTCCAGGTCTTTAAGACAGCTGTTGACCACCATCTCCAGTCATCCCCCATCCAAAACCATATACACCCGTTAAACCATCCCACCCCTCCCAAAATGGTGTTTACCTATTGTATCCATCTTGTCCACCCCTTGCATTCTCCTCTAACCCTCATCCTAACCTGCATCCATTGTTTGTCCTCCTTCCTCCCTGGCAATGCATTTGTCATTTCCACTTTCTCCTGTTGTTCCCTTTTTTTAGGTCATCTCTACCGAGACGACCTAATAAAGCCGTACCAATGTCCGTCCGTCCGTCAACAATTTCTTTCCGATTTGATGAAACTTAGTATGTGGGTAGAGGTCGATGAGTGTTGCACAACGATATAACTTTTGTCCGGGTTCAAGGTCAGGGTCAAGGTCACGAGGTCAGTAAGTTATAAAAATCGCCATTTTCAAAACCTATCTAGTCTGCCATTTAACAGATATTCGCAACTGTTTATTGATTATGATAGTAAAAAATATTATCTTGAATCTAACCGGACAGATTTTTGAATTTCCATCCCGTTTGGCCGCCACGTAACCTGGTCAAAAACACCTCCCGGTACAAAGAAAACTTTTTACTTCCGATCTTGATGAAATTTGGTATGTGGGTAAGAAGGTCGATGAGTGATACCCAACGACATATTTTTTCCCGGATTCGAGGTCAGGGTCAACGTCACGAGGTCATGAAAGTTGTGAAAGTCACCATTTTCAAAACCTATGTAGTCTGTCATTTTAGGAGATATCTGGCAACGGTTCATCGATTATGATAGTAAAAAACATAGAGAGGACCGTCACCCCCACACGGGGGTAATTTTTTATGTTGTGTCCTGGTTTGTTCTGTGTCCTAGCTCTTCCACGAGCCAAGACCATGGATTAAAAAAAAACAGTTAGGAGGAAATAGCAGGATAGACATACAGACAGATGGAGCCGATTACAATACTTCCCGTGTTATTTTTCAAAAAGTGTGCTGATAAGAAAAACTCCCACTTTAGGTGAATCAGAACATGAAAGTAACGAGTAGAAGGAGAAGAAAAAGAAGTTTTGAGTCCAGTGAACATGCATTAGCTTCGTGGAAATTGGATTTTAACTTGGATGGTGGGTGAACGTGTACAAAAATACATTATTTGAGACCGTGTATATCTTTCTAAAGAAGTCGAATGCATTTTATGCATAAAATAAAAAGAGCCCCTGCCAACCCCAAAATTACCCCTGTGAACTATTTAACGGGGACATTTTTTCCACAAAAAGAGTCCTCGTGGACATTTTTTAAACTTTGAATCCTGATACGAATGAAGCATCAGTCTGTGCAGTACAAAATTGTTTGCCTGTAGAATAGTCATCTGTTGTCTATATGGCCTATGTTTGACTTTGACAAGCTAAAGAATATTGATAGACTCCGAGGTCTTTAACACATCTTTTATGTAGTTTAGTGTGCTTAATGTCTGCTCTACGTCATAGTGCAATAACCTCTATCTTTTTTTTCTGCTCATTATCTTTGCTCATATTTTGTAAGCTGTCCCTCTGTATCCATCAGGTGCTGTTTGATTGGATGGTTGTCGCTGACTCTGTCTACACTTTCATTGCAGGTTCAACTATCGTGCAACCCATTATCTGACATCGCACAGCTTCTATGACTTCTTCAACTGGTTTGATGATCGAGCATGGTACCCCTTGGGCAGAATTGTTGGTGGCACGGTAATTAACGTTTTCATTGGATGTTTGTTTATTTGTTCTTCGTTTATGTCGTTATAAACTTGTTTCTCACTACAGCTCTTATTTTGCTTTGTCGCTGCAAACTGGCACCTGTGAATATTAAAACATGATTGAGGCAGCTGAGATGTGGATTATAGAACGAAAGCTTGTTCTCCAGCTTGAATTGTGAAGAATAAAGTTTCATAAAATGTACTGGTATTTGTACCAAGGAAAGTATCTAACCATAATGATACTCATATGAACACATCAATTGCTTTTGTATGGGCACACTCCAAAATTTGAAGCTCGTGTGCAGTTGGATTTGAAAAAGTCAGACAAAAATTGTCATTAATTGAGTCACATTTGGCAAGAAAAATAATGTTGAGAGCGGCATTATGGGAAGCAGGCACAAGTTCTGACATTTTTGTGTAATTTGGAGGTGGATATAAATGCAATAAAGTGATTCTTGTTTTGTTTTGTTTTTATTTGAAGGTAAAGTAAAAAAGAAAATTATCATTATCTTATCTGTAATGCGAGCCATGGTGTCTGTCCGTACATTCATCTGTCTCCCATTTACAGCAGCGGCTTCCCGCACTGCGTTGGAAAAGCTGCTGATTGGTTATCTTGCATTTTAATTTCACTTTTCTTAATGCAAGATGGTCAGTCACTTTATTGTCCCTTCCAGTAATCTTTAAAATCAACATGAACATCTAGATTAAATTAGATTCAACACAGATCTTCATGGAGTAACGCAAGATTTAAAATAGCTGCATTTTGCCCACTTTTCAGACAAATTTTTACCTCCACTGCCCGATGTTGCACCACCATTTCACAATGGGCGGTATAAATCTGAGTAAAACCAAGAGTGTGACACAATTCACATTTTAAAGTCCATTAAATAATTTAAATTGACAGATTAACTTTAATTGGACAGATTAACTTTTCCCATCACCGGGGATGGATCCTTTTGCTAGTGTTAATATTGTTAGGGGTTTCCGGGGTGAGTTTCATGAGGGGGTTGCTTGGGCTGCGACTCATCCTCCGACCCCGAGGCCACAAGCCACGGATTACTCTACAACCCCGATGGGTTGCTGAGCAACCATGGATACTGTTTGAGAAGGCTAAGTCTGGCAGGGTCCCTGCTCCAAGGCTCACATTACCTTACCGTTGATTGACCCCACTCAGATGGGGAACCACACTGAATGTCCCACCTCCTCTACTTATTGTGGTTTGGCTGAGTGAAACTGTAGGTGGGGCATTGGCTATTCTAATGGAGCGAATCAGTGCGGTACAACTTCCCATCTATTTATTTTGTATGCTATGTTTAACCAATGAAGGAAAGAGACAATCAAGCAGGTTTGGAAACAACATATTAAACATGTATAAAACAGGCACATATTTACAAAGATTCGGGTATTTACAGAAATGCAGTATCACATAAGAAACAGTCTTACCCCTAGCTCTCAAAGAAACCCCTTGCATAACTGGCCTTAATACAGACAGCTGCCACATTAATTCGGGGAAATTAAACAGACAAGGGTTATACAGAAAGAAAGAAGTCAGGGTGTGTTGCTGACCCCTTCCTCACTCATAAGTGAGCAGGCTTGGCCCCTTTAGGTCTCAACGAGGTGCCAATGCAGATGAGTAAAAGGAGCAGGTGGGAGGTGCAATGGCATGCGGTATTGTGTGTTGCTTAGCTCTAAAAAGAACTGTTTGGGGGGGTCTCGTGTTGTTCGTTGATGCTCCACAACAGGCAATCCCTGAGGTGTGTGTGTGTGTGTGTAAGACGTGTAAGAAATCAGTTTTACCGGCTTGATCAACGCCCGTGCCTCCTATCGGTTTGAAGAGTGCCTCCTGTCACGCCTTTTGCATATCCAGGATGTGCAGAATGCCCATGCCACCTGGCAGTTTGAGGAACGTCGCCTGTCGCACCTTTTGTATTCGGTTTGGGAGCACTCTCCTAGCTTGGTGCTTGGCGTTCCGCTCGTAGTGTTGGGAAGCACCCCCATGTTCTGCTTGGTAGCGTTCGTCCCACTCGGTAGCGCTCTGGCATTCACCCACGGATTGGAGGAAAACTCCCTCAGTTTCTGGGCTGCTCTCTCCTTGGGCTCATACTGTGCCCAATCTGAACATCAACTCCACTCCAAGCACTCCGTGCCATGTTCTTATTGTTCCCTGCACGGTGTCGCCGATCATGTCCACTTTCGGCAACCAACTGGATTGGCTGAGGCACGCTGTGATCCAGCAGCTGGGATTGGTTACTGGAGCGTGGGGGGGCGGGGCGTTTCAGGCAGAGCCTCTTTTGATCCATTGCTAGAATGGCAAAGGACCACGACCATTACACTGCTGAAATGCTGATTACCTGGCCGAAATACTGGTGAGATGACATGGTTTGAGGATATGTGTTTGGAATGAAGCATGAGAACGGCAGTTCGATTCCGGTTGTCGGAAGCTAAGGATTTGCGAATGGGTGTTTGAGAATGGCGGTTCAAATATGGAGTTGGAAAATGAAGGTTTGGAAATGAGGAAGAGAACATTGGGGAAAGTTCTACCTATAATCACAACGTATCCTTCTTTCTTTCCCCTGATACGAGAGGATGGGTAACCTAACTAAACAATCACTATCACAATATATAAACTCCAGGGTCCTTTTATGTGTTGGATATAATTCCCCTGGGCCTTTTCCATAACCACAACACTGTTTAAACTGGAACTTAAAGCTGATTTACTTTTCCATTTTACCTTTTATTCAAAGTACTATTTTCATGTGTTGAGGGTGTAGTGTAGGTTCATCCTGTTTAGTTAGCACCAGCATATAAGACCCGTCGCTGCGCTGATCTTTGCATGATTACCCTCGCTGGAGGAGAGCTTATTGTATTTGGGTCCATCCGTTTCTCTGTTTTTTGTCTGTTTGTCTGCACAGAATGTATGTGTATGAATTACATTAGACCCTTTATTACACCTAAAACGCTCTACAACCCCAGGCCCCATAAGGACCCCGAGGAACCAAAGGATCCAGAGGACACCAAAAGACCCCCCCCCCCCAAAGACCTTTTTAGACCCTATAGACCCCATTACACCCTTGAGAACCTTCAAACTTCAAAGATCCTGAAGACCCTGAGACTCCTTTCTATCCTTTAGACCTTCACACCTTTCAGACCTTTTTAATGCGTTGTAGATGTCTTTGACCTTTAGACCCTTTTTAAGACCCTTTAGACCCCTTCGACCTTTTCATACCATTTAAGGTTTCGATCATTTTGACTCTAGACCCATTTAGACATTTTCAAACCTTTCAACCTTTAGACATTCAGACCTTTGACCTTTATAACTAGGCCATTTAGACCTTTCATTTAATACATCCTTCCATTTATTTTCCACACAAAATACACCACACAAAATAAGTCCTGGCAAGGGTCTGCGATCTCCAAATGCTCTTTCTTGTTGTGTTTTGTTTTCTTTGCGTGCTCCTTTCATGTACGATTATATATTTTTCTGTTGCTTCAAGAAGTATTACTATATATCATTGTGTGTTCCTTCTGCTTTTGTCATGGTAAGGGTGTTCCAAAAAGACCTGGACAACTTTCGTTGTTAATGTATTTAGTACCACAAATGATACAACGATACCCTTTGTTTTATATGATGCAGAAACTCATAAAGTTTTCTTTATTTTCAGGTCTGGTGGTTTAATGTAAAAGAAAATTGTGACCCCACATGAGAAAGGTCAGTGCGTGGAATGGTTCAACGAGACGAGATCTGACATGCAAGTTCAGCGTAATTTATGTACAAGGTATGGAAGGATCCGCCATCGTGGACTTGTATCAAAGAGTAGTACAAGAGGTTTAAGGAGACTGGAAATTGTTAGAAACAGAAAAGTTCCGGTCGACCAAGCACAAGTGCAGCAGACGTTGAGCGAGTGTGTGAATCATTTCAACGAAGTCCCAGAAAATCAATTTGACATGCATCCTGAGAATTGGGATTACCAACCGCCACTGTACACAGGATTTTACACAATAGACTGAAGCTTCATGAGTATAAGGTGCATATTCTGCAGGGACTCAAACCAAATGACTTGGAAATGCTCAGTTTGCCTTGGATATGCTCAGTCGCATAGAGGATGACGAAGATTACCTGAAATAGGTCATGTTCACAGATGAAGCTTGCTTTCATGTATCGGGGAAGGTCAACTGGCACAATGTGAGGTTCCGGGGCTCTGAAAACCCCCATGTGGTCATTGAACACGTACACGACAGTTCAAAGGTCAATGTGTGGTGTGGCCTTGCATGGTGGATGTGTGGTGGACACATGCTGAGCCGAACATGACAAGAAATCATGTACCGCCGTGATGTCCTATGCACGACAAACGGAGCTCACATTGAAGTGTATTGATGTACACAAAACTGTATGAGTTTCTGTATCGTACAAAGCAAAGGGTATCATATCATTTGTGGTTCTAAATATATGAACAACCAAAGTTGTCCAGGTCTTTTTGGAACACACTGTATATTTTCAACTGTTCCTGCCATCGTACGAGGGGCACTCAATAAGTTACCTTTAAATGGCGATATAAATTCGAGAATGTAATGTGTGTAAGTTTAAAAGTGGAGTGTCCAGTGTGGCAGACACTGGAGTTTAAAAGTGGAGTGTCCAGTGTGGCAGACACAACACAAACCATCAATGAAGGAACAGTACAACTTATTAAAAAAAGTTAGAGAGAGCAGAGAAAGAGAAAAACCGAAGGAGATGGCGGCAGACAATGGAGAGGGCACCGACCTGCTTGCGATATGAGAGCAACAGACCTTGTGCTTCGCCTCATCGTGGGAGATTCCAATCATGTTGAGATGCCTCATCATGGGAGATGCCCAATCTGCGGCTGATTTTGGAGGCCAGCTTTGCTACATGTTCAGCCAAGGTGATGTGATGGCTGATGGTGAGGTCAAGAAGTTCAAGAGACTAAACCTCTTCCAATAGCTGACAATGTATACATAGATAGGTCAGGTGGGTTCTTCTGACAATCTTTCCGGAGCGAACAAGGTGAGACAGTGAGATTTTCCAGGATTGAAGGACATGTCCCATTTTTCAGAACAGCATTTAATCATTTGCAGATCAGCAGAGAGGAACGCAGCTGTTATCTTCCCTTCCGTGGTATGTCGAGTCATGTAAAAAAGGAACAGGGTTTTTGCAAAGCATTAGAGATGTCAGTTATGCAGATGAGACAAAGACTGGGCAAAATACATCACCTTGGGGCACTCGAGCCTCCACTGGGAGAGGAGAGGGTTTGTATGGCTGCACAGGTGAGGAAATCAGAAATCCAGGAAAAAGTGGCCACGGATGCTGCAGGCAAAGAGCTTGGCAACCAAAGCAGGGAGTCAGACTGTCAAATGCCCGAGATATGTCTAAGGAGACGGTCTTGACATCGTTTGAGATTTAGGGACTACACCCATTGCTGAATGAGAGTAGCAGCAGCTTTCAGGTCAGGAAATCACAGAAATGCTTGCATTTTATACTGCTGATGTTTTTCTCACATTTTGCACTTGTACGTTTTTGTTTTCACATTCACGACAAAAATTTTGTGCAAATGAATCGATTTGATTGAAAGTCAATTACAGGAATTACAAGCAAAAAAACAACATTCCAGTCCTCAATGCATTCTTCATTTCTGTTTAGCGGACGAAAGGGAAAAAAACCAAAACAGTCAAAATAAACCAATGTAGAAAGCAATTTAATTTCTTGGCTCCAATTAAATCCAGGACAAGATGGATACAAGAGTTTTCAAATCCAGACATCCCTTACCATTACTATATTCTCTCTGCCTAATCATGAATAATAACTCCAGAGCCTCGAGCTCAAACAGAATTTTTTTTGTATACATAATCTAGGCTCGTGGAAGAGCGATCAGGAAGACGATGTTACTTGATCAGGAAGTAACAGAACAAAAGGAACAGCAGAGATAGGGAGGAAACACCAACAGCAGGGTAGAAGATCAAGATAGAGGCAGACTTGGACAAACAATGGGCAAGTGGAGGAATGGGGGGGGGGGCAGGAGAGGATGCATGGTGGACAAGATGGATAAAGGAGGAAACTCTCTTGAAGGAAAACTGGAAATTTTGAAGGAGGAGGGATTGAGGTGGGGTGGGGTTGTGGGTTAAATAGGGAAGAAAAGATCATGGTTTTGGATTGGGCTGATCTGAGATGGTGAGAACAGTTGTCTTGAAGACATGGAGGGAGGAATGCGATGAAGGCAATGTGGAAGTTGGTTCCACCGCAGGAAAAACAGAGGAACGAATGAGTGGAGGTGAGCAGTGATCCTGGATTTAGGTAATTACACCAGAAGGGGGCTGATGGTGGATGACGTGTGCCCTGCAGAAACTTGGGGATGGGGATAAAGCACAGAAAGAGCAGAGGGTGCAAGACCAGAAAGGAAGCGGTGGAGACAGAGACCACCAACCTCTCTGCGATGGGAAAATGAAACGCCCATCGACTCGGCTTCATCGCGGAGGTTCCAATAATCTTGAAGGTCTTTCTTTTCCATAGCCTCAAACTGAGCAAAATGTGAGGAAGGGTTGCCAGCCCGGAGGGGACAGCAGTGCTCCGTCAAGCTGTGGATGAAGGCCTTGTAGGTGGATAGGAGTTCAGGTGTGCCAAGGAAGGACTTTATACGACGGAGGATGACCAGTCGGCGGCTGGCTTTGGAGGCAAACTTCAAAATGTTGTTTGCCGAAGAAGGATCATGGCTGATAGCGAGACCCAGGAGTTGAATGACTGAACTTCCTCAATAGGATTCTGAAGAAAGTAGATGGGGAGGGGGGTGTTGCCAGATGGCCCTTTTGGAGAGAGATATTGGGTGTGAGATTTGTCAGGATTGAAAGACATATTCCAAATATTTGACTTATGTTGTGATTTTTGGCAAAAATTTGAAGAGAGGGAAGAGAAGTTACAGCTTAGAAATAGACATCTATTTCACACATCTGTTAACATTGACTAGTCACTTCACTCACCCAAAGGTAATAAGTGAGCTGCAGTGCAAAGATGGCGACACCCTCATTATCATAGGAGCCGGCTACCGAACGAGAGATGTATCCAGGGACCACGGCAATAAAACATGCTGCAAAGAGGCCTGCTCCTGCAGACCACAGCTCTCGCCTCAGGAGGTAGGTGGCAAACGCTGTGAGGCCACTGAACACAGGAGCCAGGAACACGCACACGTCGCGGATATGCACGGAACATTCAGCATGTTCAGAAGCCAGTGAACGCTGCCTGCTGTCACCATAAGACCTGGGTACACCTATGGGTGGGTTAGATGAGATGGTGATCGCAGCATTTTCATATTTGTGTACAATTTATACAGTAAAGCCATTAATATTACTTTGCTGTTGTAAAAAAATGTCAAATGAGATACTGTATTACGTTCATAATATGTTGTGGGGAAGAAAAAAAACAACGATGTGCGAATAAATCATAATATTATTCAGATACAGTACCTCAACCAACCACGTGTTAAGGCCCTGTCACACCTTGACGATTTAGCCAGCGTATGCCGACGTATGAATAATTTGTCTAAAACGCTGGCACACGTCGAATACGTATGGGTAAGTTTTGTATACGTTAAGAGCACGCTGGCATACGTCGTAGTACGCTGGCATACGTCGTAGTACGCCGAGCTGTTAGACAAATTTTCCATGCTTGAACTTTTACGATGTATGCCAGCGTATGCCTCACACGTTCCGCCTAACGCTGGCCATAAGTTGTAGGCACGTTACACGATCGTTGACACACGTTACTTGTAAGTTACTCATAAGTCGAAACACGTCGAGGTAATGTTTAGCATACCCGAAACTTATTTCTAACCTATGAGTAACGTGTTGTAGGCACGTTACGCGATCGTTGACACACGTCGACACACGTTACTTGTAAGTTACTCACAAGTCGAAACACGTCGAGGTAATGTTTAGCGTCAGTGTTCCAGACTCCTTGGTTTTTTTGGTTTTTTTTCTTCGGTATGATGGTGATGTTGACACTTCGATTTCTAGTGCGGTTATAATATAATATAATTAATAGGCTGCGCCTCAACGATTTAAATCATAACCGCACTAGAAATCGAAGTGTCAACATCACCATCATACCGAAGAAAAAAAAAACCAAAAAAAAAAACCAGGGAGTCTGGAACACTGACGCTAACCATTACCTCGACGTGTTTCGACTTATGAGTAACTTACAAGTAACGTGTGTCGACGATCGCGTAACGGCCTACAACTTATGGCCAGCGTATGCGGAACGTGTGTCATACGCGAGTACGTCGAGAAATTTTCAACACGCTGAAAATTTGTCAACGTACTCGGCGTACTACGACGTATGCCAGCGTGCTCTTAACGTATACAAAACTTACCCATAACGTATTCGACGTGCCAGCTTGACAAATTTTTTATACGTCGGCATACGCTGGCTAAATAGTCAAGGTGTGACAGCGGCTTGACACTTCGATGTCTAGTGCGGTTATGATTTGAATCGTCGAGCCGCAGCCTTTTAATAGGCTACGCCACGTGATCGTCGGCGATATGCTGCCGCGCGCTATGCATAAGTTAGACTATCGTTGGGCATAGGTTGTGAACGTCGACAACACGCTCAGCATTCGTTGGTATAAGTTATCTATATGTGATTGAAACGTTCTGTGTACGTTACTAATACGTTATGCATACGTCCAAAACTGGAAAAAAAACATCAATAGTTCAGCGTACGCCAGCGTTAACATACATTTTGATACCTCGCCATACGCTGGCTAAAACGTCAAGGTGTGACAGCGGCTTTAGTGGGGTGAGCACCACACAATTGTCATTCTTGCAGAAACACCATCTTGCTTAAGTTGTTTAAAGATAATTCTAGTACTTCTTATAAATAGAGTTTAGCTCTCCGTAATGAGTACCCAATCATGAGTCTTACGTTGAACAAATTACAACCTTCTTCAGCAAGATTTGTACCCAACCTCGGGAATGCCAGTGCAGTCTCCTGAGCATGAGGCCCCCACCGTATTAATTTGTTTCTTTTTCTTACATCTTACTGGTCCTTATTTTTCTCTCCCAATTTATGTTACCTTAAATAGCCAGATCGGTTCAACGAGCTCTTGTCATTGAGCAGACTTTAAGTCGGGTTTGCCTGCAAGACGACTACTCACTCACATTCACTAGGACTTGTTGCAACCACACTGGACTTGCAATACAAGTTACGATATCATACGTGCATCCTATAATCATCACTTCCTGTTACTTGGAGCTTAAATGTAATGGCTCCAACAGTACAATCTCCATTATTCTATGAGGGCAATCAATAAGTAACATTAAAATGGCGATATAAATTTGAGAATGTAATGTGTGTAGTTGAAGACGACATATGTTATATATATATGGGTAAGAGTCACGTTTGCCGTTTTAGATCTGGCAACGTTGAGCATGTGATGTCAGTAGAGCAGTTCCAAGATGGCGGCTCCCTCAGAAGCATGCACCAGGGAGGAGCAACGTTCTGTCATCCGTTTCTTGGGAAGTGAGTGTGGAATCCCAGAGAAATCCATCGCAGAATGAAAAATGCAATGTGGTGACGCGTGTTTATCGCTGCAGCAGGTGTACGACTGGGACAGAAGTTTAAAAGTGGAGTTCTTTCAGTTCGGGTGCGAGTTGTCTTGGCACCCACTTTGCGGAACTCCAGCACATTGTGAATGATGTGGTGTGCTGAACCATGACTACTGTTCAATTCAAAGACCACTTCATCCAGCATAATGTGATGTTTTTCCCTTCGCACAGTCTCAACTACTGCAACCATTTTTGGTGAGTCGGCTGTTGTGATGCCGGCCCGAGCGAGCAGCGTCTGCCACACTGGACACTCCACTTTAAACTCCAGTGTCTGCCACACTGGACACTCCACTTTTAAACTCCAGTGTCTGCCAACATGGACACTCCACTTTTAAACTCCAGTGTCTGCTACACTGGACACTCCACTTTTAAACTCCAGTGTCTGCCACACTGGACACTCCACTTTTAAACTCCAGTGTCTGCCACACTGGAACACTCCACTTTTAAACTCCAGTGTCTGCACACTGGACACTCCACTTTTAAACATCCAGT
>CM068967.1:82080569-82097849 GCA_035128595.1 Eptatretus atami
AGAGAGAGATTAGAATACACAGGCATCACTCTCCGGAAGCTCCGTAACTTGTAACCCGTAATGGGGAAAGCGAGAGCTTCCCTTCCCCATCGGCCACGCCCACGCAACACCGTGTCTTGTCATTGTTTTGGTAATAAATTGCCATAACTTGGGAACCACTTGTCGGCGATTATATCAACCGTGAAAAGGCACATCCTTCAGGGCCCAGCAATATACCTGGCAAGTTTCAATTAGATCGGACGCAGTGGTTGTTGAGAAACAGTGGCACAGACACACAGGCACGCACCGAGAAACACACACACACACACAGACACACACACAGACACACAACAGGACACAACCACAGACACACACACAAGCAATTGCTGGAATTATAGATAGATAATGGTGGAATTAGGGAAGCACGTAAGCGAAAACTATTCCGACTATACCACAAATGCCAATGCAAAGTTTACAGCACACAAAGCACTTAACAATTCTACCTTATTAGACGGGGCCCACGGACAACACGTACGCACACACACACACACCCAAGAAATGGTGCTGGGGCCTTTAATAACGGGCTCCAGCTCGGAGGACAGGTGAGCTGAAACCCAGAAGCCATATCCGAACCTCTCTACCTCGTGTGGTCTTCAAGTTGCTCGGACCCGCGGCTCCAGCGAGAGCGAGCTGGATCCAATCGCGCGTGAGCCGCGATCCTTCCCGAGTCCAGCGAATCTCCCGCGCTTCTCGACACGTGCTGGTGAGGACGAGGCGCCGGATGCCTTCCCGTCGATGCATCGCTTCCCCGAGGAACCAACCTCCCAAGATGAGGTCGATGAGTCGCTACAACCTGTTTGGAACCAAACGGAGAACAAAGAGCTCCACGAACCAAGAAGAAGAAGAAGCCACCATTTTCGCAGCTCGAGGGCCGAGCAACACGGCTCAACCTTCTTCCAAACAAAGCAGCTCTCCAAAAAGCCCCTACCGAGCAAGCATGACCCGAGCTCTGCTGAACAACTCTCTGCAGAAGCAAAAGCTTCCGAAGGCCTCACACTACCAACCAAAACAGGAACCCGAGGTCTGCTGAACGACGCAGCCCTCAACTCCTTCGGAACACGAACAAAGAAAGGATCTCCTTTATCCTTCTCCGCCCCCTCCCCGCGCCCGGCGTGATTATGCCCTCGTGATCCATCCCCCGCTCAACCACGGGTGGGAGGGAGTTGTTGATGCCATGAATCACGTGCGGAAGGGCTCTTCTTCCTCTTCGCAGAAGAGGGGGAGGGACGTCTCCATTGTTCGCACCCTAATATTAATCGATCCGCAGCGCATCTAATCGATTTCTAAAAATTTAAAAAATGGAAGGTGAGCTATCTAGGGAACAAGCACTTTTCGACATAGCTGACTAAAGAACCTGTATGTTGTGTGCAATCGAATTCCAAATTCGTAACAATATTATATAAATATATATATATATATATATATATATATTATATTTATTATAGTTTATCTCATTTTATTATTATTTTCAGTGACGACTTCACTCCACCCACACCTGTCCAAGAGCAATTCTTTTTTACTTGGTGCTCTCACCTCATTTTCATACAATAATGGAAGGAAACGGCCCACATCACGTTCCTTATTACGTTGATCAGGAAATACCAGGCCAGTTAAATCAAAATGCAAGTGAATTATTGTTGAAATACTAAACAACTCTGTCTGTAGTACTGCTGCTAATATGAGTGTGTTGGGAGATTTTGAGTGTGACGGAAGCGATGAATGGAAGGCTTTATGTTCGAAAGGCAGAGTTGTAGGCTGTCGTTTTGTTTACCCAATTTCTGTGTTTTATCCTCTTCAATGTGAAAATGTCTGGAAAAACAACTTCACACCACTATATTGAAAAAAACAAAGGCAGGGGCATTTTTCAGGGAGGTTGTAGAAAGCTCTGAAGTCTTGCTCAATTGAAAGCTGAGTTTGGAATAGAGGAGGTGCCAAATAGTACTTCAGCCAATGTCATTGTATTTTAGCTCTCTTAGCTGTTCTTCAACCTCCTTTGAGGAGATCGATTGAACCACTGAAAGGATAAACAGATCATGAATCAATGCAAATGAGCTGGTCATTTTAGAATAAGTGTGAGAGGGTATTACGAGTAAGAGGCCTTCGCCTTATTTTCACGGTCTCTTAGCCTATGTTGCTTTTGACTCCCTGCAAAAACGGCAAAGAATCCGAGGAATTCCATGATTTTTTTTGCCCATTTCAGCCATGGAAATATGCAATGTTATGATTGATATGTGGCAGCTTTAAGGGTCCTTACATGTTATCGTAGCGTTTATCAAAGGCCACTTTTAATAATTATATAGTAATAACAAGTAAAAAAGACATAAAATGTCATCGTCCCTGTTGTTTTAGTAATTTTTTCTGTCTGGAGCGAGTAAAGGCTAGCCCATATTTATGTATAACTAAAATGGCTGCCAGTCTACCAGTCCACCATTTTTGATCAGATCACAAATATAGTGAGGGGCATCTGTATGCCATAATGTACTGTGCTTTTGCAAGATTGAACAAAATCAGACCATGCATGTCTGAGAAAATGGTTAGGGACATATTTAAGTAACAAAATAGCCGCCAGTCGGCCATCTGACTCTGATGTCGAAAAAAAATGAGGTGCACATGTACACCATCATTTGTTGCCTTTGTGCCAAGTACGAATAAAATTGGTCCATACATGTCCGAGATATGGTTGTGGATGCACACACGCACACACAGACACGAAAATCGAGACCAAATCCATAAGCCC
This sequence comes from Eptatretus atami, assembly GCA_035128595.1. Taxonomy (NCBI): domain Eukaryota; kingdom Metazoa; phylum Chordata; class Myxini; order Myxiniformes; family Myxinidae; genus Eptatretus; species Eptatretus atami. The sequence continues at coordinate 82,083,346 of CM068967.1, forward strand.
CCATTTCGGACTAAGTCTAGCAGGGACTAATAATTGACAATAATAATAAGGATAATAAATGATCTCTCCTCCCCCACCCCAACCTCCCCGCCCTCCCACCCCTATCCCGGATATGAATTCCAACTTTCGTTGAGTTGAGAAAGACATGGAATTGCCTACAGGCAAATCCATTCAACAAGCGTGTCTCCGGGTTACTGGCAATCATCAGTGTTGACTTGTTTTTTTGTATACCTTGTCGAGGCTCGTATGAGAGCTAACACACAACGTACAGCAAGGGGGGCATGAGACGAGGGGTGGGAGTGGGAAGGACAAAACGGTGGGGAACAGAGACATTAGGAGATCTGTGGAAGGGAGAGCGATGGGGTGGGAACATGGGGACTTTCAAGAAGAGATGGACATTACAGGGACTTTCAGGAAGGAAAGCAGGGAATTTGAAGGAGGTGGGTTTGGGGTGGATTAACGGGGGTAGAAAAAAATCGAGGTTTTGGATGGGGGATGATAAGAGGTGGTGGTGAACAGCTGTTTTGAAGGCCTGGAGGAAGGATGGGATTGATAGAGTGAGGGAGTTCATTCCAAAGGCGGGAAAAATGAGGAATGAAAGAGTGAAGGTGAGCAGTGATTCGTGATTTTGGTAGTTTTACCAGAAGGGGGTTGCTGGTGGACCTTGAGCACCCTGCGGAAATATGGGGGGGGGGGACACTATCTCTTTTTTTTTTCCTTTTCTAAAATTATATTTTTTGTATTTTACATTTACAGAATGATTGATATCCTTATCTATGGTGGGAAGATGTGAAATCGCAAATTTGTGTATTTTGCCAGCAGTACAGGAATAATTCTTGTAATGAATATACAGGCTACTGTATGTTTAGTTAAAAAGGAGATATCTTCATTTACAAAGCAACACGGTCAATATTGATGGGAGTGAGCGAAGCCGACGGCTGTATGAGAAATGTGCTTTATTAAAGAGCTTACGAAGGAAGATGCCCTCGGAGGTCTGGCACAGCTGTGAGTTAAAGGTTTAGCTGCTTCGGAAACTTGCTGCAAAGACTTTTTTTATTTTTGGGAATTGAAGATATTGCACAGGCTTGATGGACCTAATGCCTCTCCTGCAGTGAAGTTTTCTTGTAATTCCTTGCAATGCTCAATTGAAGTGTTTTATGGAGAGATTTTTTTTTTGAAGGAATATGTTTTCTGCCAAAAGAACATGTGTGTGCAAAGGTGTGATTGTAACTCAACACCTTCCTCATTTAGATGATTACAGGCAGGGTTTTTCGAGAAAGCTCTCTTGATGAACTCAAAGAAGCTTTAACAGTCTTGATGATCACAAAGTGCCTTGTTTTGATGGTTTACCTGTGCAGTTTTATAAAGCATTCTGGGATTTTGCTTGGGCCTGTTTAATTAAGTGTTTAAATGTTTCGTGTGCAGGAAGCTCTATTACTTGTTGTCGCCATGCTATTGTGTGCCTTTTCACTAAGGAAGGAGATTTACAGGGTTCATTATATAATTGCAATCATTGTAACATTGACAGAATCTTTATTTTGTGCAGATTATATAATAATTGTTAATCGGATGAAGCCCTTACTTTGTCTTTAATAAATCCTGATTCGTCCTATTTTATTTTAAATAGATCTATTCATGACAACATTTTTATGCCTCTGCTCACGAAGTCGCCGGTGGCATTATGTTTTTGAGTTGTCTGTCATCCGTCCGTACGTACGTACGTACGTCCATGCTAATTTTCTCTGTTTCCTGTGCAACTGCTTATCCAATTGACACAATTTTTCACCATACGTGCAACCATTTTCATGTAGAATGCTTCAATGATAATTATGATGTCATAGGGTCACATGCTGAGGCATCCATGTTGGAAAAAGGAAAAACTTTGGACCTTTGTATCTCCGAAACCGCTCCATGGAAAAAATTGAAACTTGTCACATGTGAAGTAATCTCCATGGGAAACAAGTGTGATTTTTGATGATGTCATAGGTGGCTTCGTTATGACGTCATAATTGCATACGTCAAACGTTTTATCCGATCAGTGTGAAATTTTTTGAGGGCCATCAGGGCTAAATTGTAAGTGGGAAAACGATTTGATGAAGTCATTAGTCTTATTTTTATTCAGCCATCAGGTTTGGCAGCCGTATTTTTTTTTAAACATAAAACCTTAAAAAATATTCTTCTCCGAAATGGCTGAAACAGATTGAGGCGAAACGTTACAGGTATGATCACCTATCCACGAGGAACAAAAAGTTCTCCAAATTATGATGTCACAGGTCACATAGTTTTGCAGCCATCTTGATTTACCCTCAAATCTTTAAAAATCACCTTCTCCAGAGCAGCTTGACAGATAGAGGGGAAACTTCACCCACATTTTTCCCCAAGCCTTGTGGATACCAGCTTGTTATGAATAAATTAATAATTCACATCGTCCGCCAGCCATATTGGATTGAACAAAATTCTTTCTCTTGAACCACTTCATCAATCAATGTGAAACAACACAATTATGATCTAGTAGTGATGGGAATGTGTATTTTAAATTTCAACCGATTGGACACAAGGTCTGACTTCAAATTGCACTTTTGAACCTATGATAGCTATGACTCACCAGAACCACATCCCCAAGCTCATGGTAACCTTCCCATTTCTTTTCTGTCGTAGGTTTCCTTGATGCATGACATTTGATGCACCCAACTGACTGCAGTATACATGGTGTTGGTGCTACAATTGTCAGGTATCTTTAGTGAGGCTTGACCGATGGTACATTACCCCACATTTTAGAAATGTAGCCTCCTAAATATCTTTCCCTCTTTTTCTGACCACCACATGCTCACCATGGACTTATTCTTCCTCAACTCGGTGTTAAAGTGCTTGTTGGAAATTTTTAACATCAGGCTCTTGGATGATGCCTTTTTCAAAGAAGCCTTTCACAATCTTGGGATAGCAGTAGCTCAAAAAAAAAAAAACCTTTTTTACTTCCATTAACCTAGGGTGGGATGCTATGAAAACCCAGACATGGCTGTTTTGTCAACAATTCAATTTTACATCACACATGAAAGTAAGTCACAATGGCTGCCTTTTTATCGAGAAAAATGAAGGTTTCAAAAAAAAAACATAAGAAATATAAACAATACATTGCATAATAAAGCCAAGCACGTGTACTTCAGCCCCAAGACTAGAGCATATGGTCAAAAAGACTTATCAAAATACAGTCCAAAGCTCATGGTTATCAAATGCATGCATCCTTGCCCACGCCAACATGAATGGTGATCGATAAACATTCTTCTTTGTTTGTGGACCACTCACTGGCTGTTAACTTCAGTGGAGAGGATACTTTTTCTATAAGAAAAGGTTAAACCCAAAAAACTATAACAAAGCTAAGGACATGCACTTCGGAATGGTGTTACAAATCACCTTTTGGTGAACAACGCATTTTCTTGAGTCTTTTTTGTATGATAAAAAAAATAATTTTCTCTTGTTTAAGAATCTATATAACATAGCAGGACTGTCTGTCTGTCTGTTCCCTCGCTGAAGTACTTCCCTAATATGTACATGTTCCTCCATGAGCTTTAGATCGCTGTTTGAAAACGTACAGATTAACAGTTGTTATGAAAATGTCCTACAAGTCAGAAAAAAATAACATTTTATAAAAATGAATAAACATGTTGGGTGGAATCCCCAAAAACAACCAAACAAGGTAGGAAGGAATGACACACAATACAACACCACAATCCTTTTACAGATTGCATCACAACATCTTTTGACATTTTTGTTATTGGTGGAAATAGTAACATTTGCATGAAGAAGTTTATTTAAGACATAGTTGTAGTTTTTTGTGTGTTTTGTTTGTTGTGGGATTGAGACGAAAAAAAATTCCTCTGTCGTGAAAAGTCCTCCCTTGGCATACCTGAACTATCCACCTACAAGGCTTTCATCCACAGCTTGATGGAGTAGTACTGCTTCTCCTCTGTGCTGGCTCCCTGCCTCGCATCTTGCTCAGCTTGATGCCTTGGAATCCAAGGTCTTCAAGTTCATTGGAATCTCTCGCGATGAAGCTGAGTCTATGAGCCAATCACTTCACCATCGTCGACAGGTCTGTGGTCTCTGTCTTCTGCTCATTTCTGGTCTTGCACCCTCTGCCCTCTCCGTGCTTCCCCCCTTCCTCCCCCAAGCCCCAAGTATCTGCAGGATGCACATGGTCCACCAGCCACCCCCCTCCTCATGAAACTGCCTTGATCCAGAACCACTACTCACCTCCACTCATTTATTCCTCTTTTCCCACCTGTGGAACCACCTTCCACACTCTTCGATCTCGTTTTTCCCTCCAGGTCTTTAAGACAGCTGTTGACCACCATCTCCAGTCATCCCCCATCCAAAACCATATACACCCGTTAAACCATCCCACCCCTCCCAAAATGGTGTTTACCTATTGTATCCATCTTGTCCACCCCTTGCATTCTCCTCTAACCCTCATCCTAACCTGCATCCATTGTTTGTCCTCCTTCCTCCCTGGCATGCATTTTCATTTCCACTTTCTCCTGTTGTTCCTTTTTTTTAGGTCATCTCTACCGAGACGACCTAATAAAGCCGTACCAAATGTCCGTCCCAACAATTTTTCTTTCCGATTTGATGAACTTAGTATGTGGGTAGAGGTCGATGAGTGTTGCACAACGATATAACTTTTGTCCGGGTTCAAGGTCAGGTCAAGGTCACGAGGTCAGTAAGTTATAAAAATCGCCATTTTCAAAACCTATCTAGTCTGCATTTACAAGATATTCGGCAACTGTTTATTGATTTGATAGTAAAAAATATTATCTTGAATCTAACCGGACAGATTTTTGAATTTCCATCCCGTTTGGCCGCCACGTAACCTGGTCAAAAACACCTCCCGGTACAAAGAAAACTTTTACTTCCGATCTTAATGAAATTTGGTATGTGGGTAGAGGTCGATGAGTGATACCCAACGACATATTTTTCCCCGGATTCGAGTCAGGGTCAACGTCACGAGGTCATGAAAGTTGTGAAAGTCACCATTTCAAACCTAGTAGTCTGTCATTTTAGGAGATATCTGGCACGGTTCATCGATTATGATAGTAAAAAACATAGAGAGGACCGTCACCCACACGGGGGTAATTTTTATGTTGTGTCCTGGTTTGTTCTGTGTCCTAGCTCTTCACGAGCCAAGACCATGGATTAAAAAAAACAGTTAGGAGGAAATAGCAGGATAGACATACAGACAGAGGAGCCGATTACAATACTTCCCGTGTTATTTTTCAAAAAGTGTGCTGATAAGAAAAACTCCCACTTTAGGTGAATCAGAACATGAAAGTAACGAGTAGAAGGAGAGAAAAAGAAGTTTTGAGTCAGTGAACATGGCATTAGCTTGTGGAAATTGGATTTTAACTTGGATGGTGGGTGAACGTGTACAAAAATACATTATTTGAGACCGTGTATATCTTTCTAAAGAAGTCGAATGCATTTTATGCATAAAATAAAAAGAGCCCTGCCAACCCCAAATTACCCCTGTGAACTATTTAACGGGACATTTTTTCCACAAAAAGAGTCTGTGAATTTTTTAAACTTTGAATCCTGTAACGAATGAAGCATCAGTCTGTGCAGTACAAATATGTTTGCCTGTAGAATAGTCATCTGTTGTCTATATGGCCTATGTTTGACTTTGACAAGCTAAAGAATATTGATAGACTCGAGGTCTTTAACACATCTTTTATGTAGTTTAGTGTGCTTAATGTCTGCTCTACGTCATAGTGCAATAACCTCTATCTTTTTTTCTGCTCATTATCTTTGCTCATATTTTGTAAGCTGTCCCTCTGTATCCATCAGGTGCTGTTTGATTGGATGGTTGTCGCTGACTCTGTCTACACTTTCATTGCAGGTTCAACTATGTGCAACCCATTATTGACATGGCACAGCTTCTATGACTTCTTCAACTGGTTTGATGATCGAGCATGGTACCCCTTGGGCAGAATTGTTGGTGGCACGGTAATTAACGTTTTCATTGGATGTTTGTTTATTTGTTCTTCGTTTATGTCGTTATAAACTTGTTTCTCACTACAGCTCTTATTTTGCTTTGTCGCTGCAAAGCTGGCACCTGTGAATATTAAAACATGATTGAGGCAGCTGAGATGTGGATTATAGAACGAAAGCTTGTTCTCCAGCTTGAATTGTGAAGAATAAAGTTTCATAAAATGTACTGTATCGTAGACCAAGGAAAGTATTAACCATAATGATACTCATATGAACACATCAATTGCTTTGTATGGGCACACTCCAAAATTTGAAGCTCGTGTGCAGTTGGATTGAAAAAGTCAGACAAAAATTGTCATTAATTGAGTCACATTTGGCAAGAAAAATATGTTGAGAGCGGCATTATGGGAAGCAGGCACAAGTTCTGACATTTTGTGTAATTTGGAGGTGGATATAAATGCAATAAAGTGATTCTTGTTTTGTTTTGTTTTTATTTGAAGGTAAAGTAAAAAAGAAATTATCATTATCTTATCTGTAATGCGAGCCATGGTGTCTGTCCGTACATTCATCTGTCTCCCATTTACAGCAGCGGCTTCCCGCACTGCGTTGGAAAAGCTGCTGATTGGTTATCTGCATTTTAATTTCACTTTTCTTAATGCAAGATGGTCAGTCACTTATTGTCCCTTCCAGTAATCTTTAAAATCAACATGAACATCTAGATTAAATTAGATTCAACACAGATCTTCATGGAGTAACGCAAGATTAAAATAGCTGCATTTTGCCCACTTTTCAGACAAATTTTACCTCCACTGCCCGATGTTGCACCACCATTTCACAATGGGCGGTATAAATCTGAGTAAAACCAAGAGTGTGACACAATTCACATTTAAAGTCCATTAAATAATTTAAATTGACAGATTAACTTTAATTGGACAGATTAACTTTTCCCATCACCGGGATGGATCCTTTTGCTAGTGTTAATATTGTTTAGGGGTTTCCGGGGTGAGTTTCATGAGGGGGTTGCTTGGGCTGCGACTCATCCTCCGACCCCGAGGCCACAAAGCCACGGATTACTCTACAACCCGATGGTTGCTGAGCAACCATGGATACTGTTTGAGAAGGCTAGTCTGGCAGGTCCCTGCTCCAAGGCTCAAATTACCTTACCGTTGATTGACCCCACTCAGATGGGGAACCACACTGAATGTCCCACCTCCTCTACTTATTGTGGTTTGGCTGAGTGAAACTGTAGGTGGGGCATTGGCTATTCTAATGGAGCGATCAGTGCGGTACAACTCCCATCTATTTATTTTGTATGCTATGTTTAACCAATGAAGGAAGAGACAATCAAGCAGGTTTGGAAACAACATATTAACATGTATAAAACAGGCACATATTTACAAAGATTCGGGTATTTACAGAAATGCAGTATCACAATAAAAACAGTCTTACCCCTAGCTCTCAAAGAACCCTTGCATAACTGGCCTTAATACAGACAGCTGCCACATTAATTCGGGGAAATTAAACAGACAAGGGTTATACAGAAAGAAAGAGTCAGGGTGTGTTGCTGACCCCTTCCTCACCCATAAGTGAGCAGGCTTGGCCCCTTTAGGTCTCAACGAGGTGCCAATGCAGATGAGTAAAAGGAGCAGGTGGGAGTTGCAATGGCATGCGGTATTGTGTGTTGCTTAGCTCTAAAAAAACTGTTTGGGGGGGTCTCGTGTTGTTCGTTGATGCTCCACAACAGGCAATCCCTGAGGTGTGTGTGTGTGTGTGTAAGACGTGTAAGAATCAGTTTTACCGGCTTGATCAACGCCCGTGCCTCCTATCGGTTTGAAGAGTGCCTCCTGTCACGCCTTTTGCATATCCAGGATGTGCAGAATGCCCATGCCACCTGGCAGTTTGAGGAACGTCGCCTGTCGCACCTTTTGTATTCGGTTTGGGAGCACTCTCCTAGCTTGGTGCTTGGCGTTCCGCTCGTAGTGTTGGGAAGCACCCCATGTTCTGCTTGGTAGCGTTCGTCCACTCGGTAGCGCTCTGGCATTCACCACGGATTGGAGGAAAACTCCCTCAGTTTCTGGGCTGCTCTCTCCTTGGGCTCATACTGTGCCCAATCTGAACATCAACTCCACTCCAAGCACTCCGTGCCATGTTCTTATTGTTCCTGCACGGTGTCGCCGATCATGTCCACTTTCGGCAACCAACTGGATTGGCTGAGGCACGCTGTGATCCAGCAGCTGGGATTGGTTACTGGAGCGTGGGGGGGCGGGCGTTTCAGGCAGAGCCTCTTTTGATCCATTGCTAGAATGGCAAAGGACCACGACCATTACACTGCTGAAATGCTGATTACCTGGCGAAATACTGTGAGATGACATGGTTTGAGGATATGTGTTTGGAATGAAGCATGAGAACGGCAGTTCGATTCCGGTTGTCGGAAGCTAAGGATTTGCGAATGGGTGTTTGAGAATGGCGGTTCAAATATGGAGTTGGAAAATGAAGGTTTGGAAATGAGGAAGAGAACATTGGGGAAAGTTCTACCTATAATCACAAGGTATCCTTCTTTCTTTCCCCTGATACGAGAGGATGGGTAACCTAACTAAACAATCACTATCACCAATATATAAACTCCAGGGTCCTTTTATGTGTTGGATATAATTCCCCTGGGCCTTTTCCATAACCACAACACTGTTTAAACTGGAACTTAAAGCTGATTTACTTTCCATTTACCTTTATTTCAAAGTACTATTTTCATGTGTTGAGGGTGTAGTGTAGGTTCATCCTGTTTAGTTAGCACCAGCATATAAGACCCGTCGCTGCGCTGATCTTTGCATGATTACCCTCGCTGGAGGAGAGCTTATTGTATTTGGGTCCATCTGTTTCTCTGTTTTTTGTCTGTTTGTCTGCACAGAATGTATGTGTATGAATTACATTAGACCCTTTATTACACCTAAAACGCTCTACAACCCCAGGCCCATAAGGACCCCGAGGAACCAAAGGATCCAGAGGACACCAAAAGACCCCCCCCCCAAAGACCTTTTTAGACCCTATAGACCCCATTACACCCTTGAGAACCTTCAAACTTCAAAGATCCTGAAGACCCTGAGACTCCTTTCTATCCTTTAGACCTTCACACCTTTCAGACCTTTTTAATCGCTTGTAGATGTCTTTGACCTTTAGACCCTTTTTAAGACCCTTTAGACCCTTCGACCTTTCATACCATTTAAGGTTTCGATCATTTTGACTCTAGACCCATTTAGACATTTTCAAACCTTTCAACCTTTAGACATTCAGACCTTTGACCTTTATAACTAGGCCATTTAGACCTTTCATTTAATACACTTCCATTTATTTTCCACACAAAATACACCACACAAAATAGTCCTGGCAAGGGTCTGCGATCTCCAAATGCCTTTCTTGTTGTGTTTTGTTTTCTTTGCGTGCTCCTTTCATGTACGATTATATATTTTTCTGTTGCTTCAAGAAGTATTACTATATATCATTGTGTGTTCCTTCTGCTTTTGTCATGGTAAGGGTGTTCCAAAAAGACCTGGACAACTTTCGTTGTTAATGTATTTAGTACCACAAATGATACAACGATACCCTTTGTTTTATATGATGCAGAAACTCATAAAGTTTTCTTATTTTCAGGTCTGGTGGTTTAATGTAAAAGAAAATTGTGACCCCACATGAGAAAGGTCAGTGCGTGGAATGGTTCAACGAGACGAGATCTGACATGCAAGTTCAGCGTAATTTATGTACAAGGTATGGAAGGATCCGCCATCGTGGACTGTATCAAAGAGTAGTACAAGAGGTTTAAGGAGACTGGAAATTGTTAGAAACAGAAAAGTTCCGGTCGACCAAGCACAAGTGCAGCAGACGTTGAGCGAGTGTGTGAATCATTTCAACGAAGTCCCAGAAAATCAATTTGACATGCATCCTGAGAATTGGGATTACAACCGCACTGTACACAGGATTTTACACAATAGACTGAAGCTTCATGAGTAATAAGGTGCATATTCTGCAGGGACTCAAACCAAATGACTTGGAAATGCTCAGTTTGCCTGGATATGCTCAGTCGCATAGAGGATGACGAAGATTACCTGAAATAGGTCATGTTCACAGATGAAGCTTGCTTTCATGTATCGGGGAAGGTCAACTGGCACAATGTGAGGTTCCGGGGCTCTGAAACCCCATGTGGTCATTGAACACGTACACGACAGTTCAAAGGTCAATGTGTGGTGTGGCCTTGCATGGTGGATGTGTGGTGGACACATGCTGAGCCGAACATGACAAGAAATCATGTACCGCCGTGATGTCCTATGCACGACAAACGGAGCTCACATTGAAGTGTATTGATGTACACAAAACTGTATGAGTTTCTGTACGTACAAAGCAAAGGGTATCATATCATTTTGTGTTCTAAATATATGAACAACCAAAGTTGTCCAGGTCTTTTTGGAACACACTGTATATTTTCAACTGTTCCTGCCATCGTACGAGGGGCACTCAATAAGTTACCTTTAAATGGCGATATAAATTCGAGAATGTAATGTGTGTAAGTTTAAAAGTGGAGTGTCCAGTGTGGCAGACACTGGAGTTTAAAAGTGGAGTGTCCAGTGTGGCAGACACTGGAGTTTAAAAGTGGAGTGTCCAGTGTGGCAGACACTGGAGTTTAAAAGTGGAGTGTCCAGTGTGCAGACACTGGAGTTTAAAGTGGAGTGTCCAGTGTGGCAGACACTGGAGTTTAAAAGTGGAGTGTCCAGTGTGGCAGACACTGGAGTTTAAAAGTGGAGTGTCCAGTGTAGCAGACACTGGAGTTTAAAAGTGGAGTGTCCATGTTGGCAGACACTGGAGTTTAAAAGTGGAGTGTCCAGTGTGGCAGACACTGGAGTTTAAAGTGGAGTGTCCAGTGTGGCAGACGCTGCTCGCTCGGGCCGGCATCAAACAGCCGACTCACCAAAAATGGTTGCAGTAGTTGAGACTGTGCGAAGGGAAAAACATCACATTATGCTGGATGAAGTGGTCTTTGAATTGAACAGTAGTCATGGTTCAGCACACCACATCATTCACAATGTGCTGGAGTTCCGCAAAGTGGGTGCCAAGACAACTCGCACCCGAACTGAAAGAACTCCACTTTTAAACTTCTGTCCCAGTCGTACACCTGCTGCAGCGATAAACACGCGTCACCACATTGCTTTTTCATTCTGCGATGGATTTCTCTGGGATTCCACACTCACTTCCCAAGAAACGGATGACAGAACGTTGCTCCTCCCTGGTGCATGCTTCTGAGGGAGCCGCCATCTTGGAACTGCTCTACTGACATCACATGCTCAACGTTGCCAGATCTAAAACGGCAAACGTGACTCTTACCCATATATATATAACATATGTCGTCTTCAACTACACACATTACATTCTCAAATTTATATCGCCATTTTAATGTTACTTATTGATTGCCCTCATAGAATAATGGAGATTGTACTGTTGGAGCCATTACATTTAAGCTCCAAGTAACAGGAAGTGATGATTATAGGATGCACGTATGATATCGTAACTTGTATTGCAAGTCCAGTGTGGTTGCAACAAGTCCTAGTGAATGTGAGTGAGTAGTCGTCTTGCAGGCAACCCGACTTAAAGTCTGCTCAATGACAAGAGCTCGTTGAACCGATCTGGCTATTTAAGGTAACATAAATTGGGAGAGAAAAATAAGGACCAGTAAGATGTAAGAAAAAGAAACAAATTAATACGGTGGGGGCCTCATGCTCAGGAGACTGCACTGGCATTCCCGAGGTTGGGTACAAATCTTGCTGAAGAAGGTTGTAATTTGTTCAACGTAAGACTCATGATTGGGTACTCATTACGGAGAGCTAAACTCTATTTATAAGAAGTACTAGAATTATCTTTAAACAACTTAAGCAAGATGGTGTTTCTGCAAGAATGACAATTGTGTGGTGCTCACCCCACTAAAGCCGCTGTCACACCTTGACGTTTTAGCCAGCGTATGGCGAGGTATCAAAATGTATGTTAACGCTGGCGTACGCTGAACTATTGATGTTTTTTTTCCAGTTTTGGACGTATGCATAACGTATTAGTAACGTACACAGAACGTTTCAATCACATATAGATAACTTATACCAACGAATGCTGAGCGTGTTGTCGACGTTCACAACCTATGCCCAACGATAGTCTAACTTATGCATAGCGCGCGGCAGCATATCGCCGACGATCACGTGGCGTAGCCTATTAAAAGGCTGCGGCTCGACGATTCAAATCATAACCGCACTAGAATCGAAGTGTCAAGCCGCTGTCACACCTTGACTATTTAGCCAGCGTATGCCGACGTATAAAAAATTTGTCAAGCTGGCACGTCGAATACGTTATGGGTAAGTTTTGTATACGTTAAGAGCACGCTGGCATACGTCGTAGTACGCCGAGTACGTTGACAAATTTTCAGCGTGTTGAAAATTTCTCGACGTACTCGCGCGTATGACACACGTTCCGCATACGCTGGCCATAAGTTGTAGGCCACGTTACGCGATCGTCGACACACGTTACTTGTAAGTTACTCATAAGTCGAAACACGTGAGGTAATGGTTAGCGTCAGTGTTCCAGACTCCCTGGTTTTTTTTTTTGGTTTTTTTTTTTCCTTCGGTATGATGGTGATGTTGACACTTGATTTCTAGTGCGGTTATGATTTAAATCGTTGAGGCGCAGCCTATTAATTATATTATATTATAACCGCACTAGAAATCGAAGTGTCAACATCACCATCATACCGAAGAAAAAAAACCAAAAAAACCAAGGAGTCTGGAACACTGACGCTAAACATTACCTCGACGTGTTTCGACTTGTGAGTAACTTACAAGTAACGTGTGTCGACGTGTGTCAACGATCGCGTAACGTGCCTACAACACGTTACTCATAGGTTAGAAATAAGTTTCGGGTATGCTAAACATTACCTCGACGTGTTTCGACTTATGAGTAACTTACAAGTAACGTGTGTCAACGATCGTGTAACGTGCCTACAACTTATGGCCAGCGTTAGGCGGAACGTGTGAGGCATACGCTGGCATACATCGTAAAAGTTCAAGCATGGAAAATTTGTCTAACAGCTCGGCGTACTACGACGTATGCCAGCGTACTACGACGTATGCCAGCGTGCTCTTAACGTATACAAACTTACCCATACGTATTCGACGTGTGCCAGCGTTTTAGACAAATTATTCATACGTCGGCAATACCAGCGTTTTAGACAAATTATTCATACGTCGGCATACGCTGGCTAAATCGTCAAGGTGTGACAGGGCCTTAACACGTGGTTGGTTGAGGTACTGTATCTGAATAATATTATGATTTATTCGCACATCGTTGTTTTTTTTCTTCCCCACAACATATTATGAACGTAATACAGTATCTCATTTGACATTTTTTTACAACAGCAAAGTAATATTAATGGCTTTACTGTATAAATTGTACACAAATATGAAAATGCTGCGATCACCATCTCATCTAACCCACCCCATAGGTGTACCCAGGTCTTATGGTGACAGCAGGCAGCGTTCACTGGCTTCTGAACATGCTGAATGTTACCGTGCATATCCGCGACGTGTGCGTGTTCCTGGCTCCTGTGTTCAGTGGCCTCACAGCGTTTGCCACCTACCTCCTGACGCGAGAGCTGTGGTCTGCAGGAGCAGGCCTCTTTGCAGCATGTTTTATTGCCGTGGTCCCTGGATACATCTCTCGTTCGGTAGCCGGCTCCTATGATAATGAGGGTGTCGCCATCTTTGCACTGCAGCTCACTTATTACCTTTGGGTGAGTGAAGTGACTAGTCAATGTTAACAGATGTGTGAAATAGATGTCTATTTCTAAGCTGTAACTTCTCTTCCCTCTCTTCAAATTTTTGCCAAAAATCACAACATAAGTCAAATATTTGGAATATGTCTTTCAATCCTGACAAATCTCACACCCAATATCTCTCTCCAAAAGGGCCATCTGGCAACACCCCCCTCCCCATCTACTTTCTTCAGAATCCTATTGAGGAAGTTCAGTCATTCAAACTCCTGGGTCTCGCTATCAGCCATGATCCTTCTTCGGCAAACAACATTTTGAAGTTTGCCTCCAAAGCCAGCCGCCGACTGGTCATCCTCCGTCGTATAAAGTCCTTCCTTGGCACACCTGAACTCCTATCCACCTACAAGGCCTTCATCCACAGCTTGACGGAGCACTGCTGTCCCCTCCGGGCTGGCACACCTTCCTCACATTTTGCTCAGTTTGAGGCTATGGAAAAGAAAGACCTTCAAGATTATTGGAACCTCCGCGATGAAGCCGAGTCGATGGGCGTTTCATTTTCCCATCGCAGAGAGGTTGGTGGTCTCTGTCTCCACCGCTTCCTTTCTGGTCTTGCACCCTCTGCTCTTTCTGTGCTTTATCCCCATCCCCCAAGTTTCTGCAGGGCACACGTCATCCACCATCAGCCCCCTTCTGGTGTAATTACCTAAATCCAGGATCACTGCTCACCTCCACT
>CM068967.1:82119283-82130966 GCA_035128595.1 Eptatretus atami
ACACACACACAACACCAAGCACACATACTAAAAACCACACCCACACATATACAGACAACACACAACATTACACACATAACACACATATAAGACACACCACACAATATAAACACACACACAACTAAACACACACATCATAACCAACACCAATAAAATACACAACAGCATATAAACACACACACACACACATATAAACACACACACATACACGACAACACATAACACACACACCACACACACACATAACACACACACACCGTATAAACACACACATACCAACACACACACTGAACACCACACACAGTAAAAACACATAAACACACATCACACAACACACACATAACACACACGACATTAACACACACATCCACCACAACACACACACAATATTAAACCCACCCACACATACACACAACACTAAAGCATTTTTCGACACTAACTGACTGTTCTGGTTTTATTCCCATTTTTCCACACCACGTTTACTTTATATTAGTTTTATATGTTTTTTTCATTTTCATCTCAATCTTATTTAATTGTTTGATTGTAAAATGAATTATCCATTGTTCCATGTTGTTATACCCACGAGTTTTTCTCCTCATTCCGTGACTTTCTAACCAAGGAGTAATACTGATGGGCACAATCTTTTCACTTTCATATCATCACAGGCCTCACTTGGGGCCTGCAAGCAAATGACTTGTGCATGTCCGTCGTCTATTGTTCACACAAATAACTTTTACAGCTCAGTCGTGCTTGGACGAGCTCACTCTTTTCCTTTGCTATTAAAACGGATCAATGCGTGGAACCATATACTGTACTGGAGTAATGATTTGCTACACAACAGTCATGCCTGTTGTTGATTAGCCTTGGTCAGTTGTGGTCGAACAGGACCACGGCACGGAGATAGCCGATCGATCTCCCGGGAGCGACCCAGAGATCCCTCACATATAAGATGTTGTACTCTTACCTTTGTGGAGCCAGGACTGTGTTTTTCATTACCTCCACCACCGAAGGTGAAGGAGGTGATGTTTTCACACCTTTCTGTCTGTTGGGTCGCCGAAATAGGTGACCCTTATTGTCAGTAATTGGGTCGCCGAAATAGGTGACCCTTTATTGTCGTAATCTCTTTCTGTTTGTTTGGATGTTGTTTTGGGATGTTTGTTCGTTTTGGTCTGCATCAAGAGCATACGAAAGCAGAATTGGTTGTAGAAATGGAGTTCTGGATTTTGGACCCAACAGACTCGGGAGAGCTAGGAAAACATAGGATACAAATGGGAAACAGAGCTTGTCTTTGTAAGGCCGAGAAGAGGGAGGGTTCTTAACACACACAAATAAGTGGATCTGTGGGGGTTCTTGGATTTAACTATATATAAATATAGAACAATTTTTAAAGAAAAAACTTATTATAATAAAAATACCTAGTGCTTTGGAAATTGTGATGGTTGCTAGGGACGCTTTGGTTCCCAGCAACACGCGAAAAACCTTCAAAATCGTACCGTTCACGCGAAATCAATTCCGAAAGCCATTATCCACGTCGGGTTATGAAATTTGGCACGACTGATCTACAACGTGATGCTCTATCACAATATATTCCGATTTTTGTGATATATGGAAAACTTTACCCCCAGCAGCGCCCTACAATTAGGTATGCGCGAAAATTGGCAAAAATTGAAGGCCCCCTAGTGACCAGGTGAGTGCATCGATACGAATGAAACATTGCAGGTTCATGGTACTCAATGAGTACTACAACTTTGCCTCAGGACATATTGACCGATTTCGCTTAGGTCAGGGTCAAAGGTCAATTAGTGCAAAATCGATAATATGCGAGAGCTGGAGGTGCCTTCGCGCCAAATGCTACTCCTCCTTAGGGTTATGGTCGGATGGTCATGAAGTTCACTACTAATCGTCTGGAATACATTGTGCACAAACGATGGAGCCGGATTTGCGATTTAGATCTTTGTTCACCCACAGCATCCCCTCGAACTTTGGGGATTTCCGATTTCAAACCACATTTTTGGTACTATTTATTCAAATGGATACCGAGTAGTTATCAGTAGATGGAACTGGATGAGATTTGATATGTATAATCTTAAGGTGATTCCCTATCCGCTATATGACATCCATTTTGCTCTATATCTTATAGTTTCCATGCTCGGCGACCCATCGCTGCCTACCGGCTTGTTTGTTTGTTTGTTTGTGTGCAAGATATCTTAAAAAGTTGTGTACGGATCCGGATCAAATTTTGTGGACAGGTTCGGTGTGTGACAAGGACGAAGTGATTAGATTTTGATGAAGATCCGGATCCAGATCCGATTACTATAATTTTAAAGTGATTCTTCACCATTGAGAGATAGGGCCAAAAACGATATATAGCATGATATCTCAAAAAGTAATTGACGGATTTGGATGAAACTTGGTGAACATGTTGGGTGTCTGGCAAGGACGAATTGATTTGATTTTGGTGAAGATCCAGATCCGGATCTGGATATGAGAATTATTTAATTTTTTAGGCGATTCTTCACCATTGAGAGGTAGGGCCAAAAACGATATAGTACTGTATAGCATGATATTTCAAACATATTGCACCCAATGTTCTCATGGATCAGGCATTACAGGGCGGAGGTATGCGTTCTACCGAGTGCCCTTCTGGTTGTGTGTGTGGCAGCCAGGCAGAGGTCGTGGGTGTCGTCGGTGGTATCGTCGAATCCATGTTTGCACTGTAACAGTTGTGGATGGGGTCCACAGCGGAGGTGTGAAAGGTGAACAAGATCAGACCTGGGGAGTAATTTATCTGTAGTATATGGTTGTAGTGAGGCAGATAACAGCAATTTTTGAGAGGAATCGTGCAAATGATGATACAAGCATCAAATTTGGCACATTTGTTCTCCAGGGGATTCTAATCAAATCTGCCTGATTGGCCATTTGAAAATCCAAATTTTGAAAAATTTGAAAAAAAAAAAAAACTTCAAAAAAGTCAAGATCACGAATCAATGTTGGATTCTGGCTGAGATTGGTGAATGTTTCAGAAACATCATTAAAGACGTTCCAAGTCTGCCATGCAGTTTTCTTCCCTTTACCGCGGAAGGCAGACACGACGTCACATCCAGTGAACGCATGGAAGTATGGGATCCCTCTAGCTTTCTCATGCCCTATTGCATAAACTACCTCATGGACTGGAATCCATCGTGCCTTGGCTCCTTGGCCAAAGGCAATACACATGTTCTCAAGACCTAGTTCCTGTAAGGATGGCAGTACAGATATTGCTATGACTAGTACGTCCGTGTCATTAGCCTTAATGATAATTGACTTGCTACCATCCGTCGTTGCATCCCTGGCTTGTACAAATATTTGAGTGTCAGCTTCTTCCTGACAACCTGGAGACACAGCATCCAGTGACTTCCTTGTGTTGCTAATGGCATCTTCTCGTTTTGTGACAATGACTGTGCTTGTCATCTCTGCTTCACACATCTTTTCCGCAAGGAAGTGAAACAGCTCAGTCTTGTTGCTGTCATCTCGAAGAAGCTTCTCCAGTTACTTGGAGTCTTACTGGTTCCTGTCACTCTTCTTCTGATTCCTTGCCCCCTTTTCGACCTTGCCTCGGACTTCAGACTTGACTTCTTGTACACATCAAAACACTACGTCCACCCTCTCGTACCTGGCACCATAGGATTCTCCCTTTGGGATGATGTCTTCTTTAGCATAGTCATCAAATATCTTGAAGTGCGTGGAGGTAGCATTGATATTGATAAGTGCTGAGCCATCACTGATGACTGCATCTCCCTTGTTCTCTGTCTGGGATGTTCACTTGCGCTTCAAGAATTTCAGCCAGCTGTGACATCAAATTTTTTTGAATTTTTTTTTTTTTTCAAATTTTTTTAAATTTGGATTTTCAAATGGCCAATCGGGCCGATTTGATCAGAAAGCCCTGCAGAACAGCAAATGCCAAATTTGATGCTTGTATCATAATTTGCACGATTTTTCTACTATCTACTACACCATTGGGGGTTTAGTCGTTAGTACCCTTTATACATACTGACTGTTTGTGCCCACCCTGCTCAATGCGTTTATGGTGATGTGGATATGGATGTGTTTTTTGTTGTTGTCATTGATCGGTGAGGGTAGGTTTTGAAGGATGTTGTGCTGGTGTTTTTGTGGTGTTGTCCTAATGTGTCTATGGGTCTGTGGGTGCTTGGACATGTGGTGGCATGGGTGATTAGGATTGACACTTTCAAGGAACAGCACCATGTGTGTTTGCAAGGAACTACACACTTCATATCCAATTGTTTTTTTGATTTTTAACATTTTTCCCTCTGTGTGTAGGTAGGTGCTTGATGGGTGTTGTTAATGTACAACCTGGGATTATGTGAAGGGCTTTGTTTAGTATGGTCTGTAGGGTGTTGAGATGGGTGTTTGATGGGTTGGAGACCCAGGATGAGCTGGTGTTGTCGATGACTGATTTATATTAACAAGTACTCCCACTCCCTAAAGGAGCGTCACGAAGGGTCATGTTATTATACTCTCTGGGGTATATCCATTACAGGAGATCAAGGGTCGGGCCTCAATAACGTCGGGTTTCCTCCCTTTCAGCTTCATGTTTAGCAGCAGTGGCGACTCTTTAATAAAGTAATCATACGTGTTTGTGGTTAATACCAATTTTTTACATCTGGTATGGTTGCCCCATGAAATGCCACGGTAAGCTATTTGTACACGATAACACGGTGTTTGTTCAAGGAGGAAAATTCCCTTGGTGAGGTGGTTGGAGGGGGTAATATTAGTGTTAATATTGTTTTGTAATAACATTAATATTATGCTATTATCATGAGTGTTGTTATTACCTTTGGTATTAGAAGCGGCCTTGCAGGAAAAATGGCACAATAAGCTATCTTAACATCAATATACACCTTAACATGGATTTCACCTGAGGTGGAAAACCCCCTTGGGGAGGGGGGTGGGGGGAGGAGCGGCAAAATGAAGTTGCTACAACCTCCATTGTGTGACCTTTAGTCCTCCTGTCAAGCTTAGTTGAGATTGGATGAGTAACGACCAAAAGCATTGAAGTCAGACAGACAGACACAAAATTGCATGTTTTAGTATGATGATGATGATGATGATGATGACGACGATGATGTTTCTTTGTGGTTTCCCAAGTCAGTGATGTTGTAAATGCCCTAAATGTGTTCAGCCTGGGTGTGCATGTTTTTTTTTTTTAAAAATATTTATGATATGGATGTGTTAAAAGTGACCCTGAGTATTTGTGTGTGTGTGTGTGTTTGTGTGTGTGTGTGTGTGTGTGTGTGTGTGTGTGTGTGTGTGTGTGTGTGTGTGTGTGAGATCGGGATGTTGTTCAGTGTGATGTGTGGTACAGCGCTATCTATGTTCCTTGGTGTAATTTGTTAAACTAGTGTCGAGTGGTGATTTTGAAGGGCTACTTTCATCTGTTGATGGTGAGCCAGGTTTGTAGGGTGCTGAGGAAGGGTTGAAGTTGTCCTGTGGATGTGTTGATGTTGCTATGAGTGGAGGTAATGGTTTTATCGTCCATATAGGAGGCTATTTGTATGTTTTCAGGTTGTTGTTGAATGTCTTGCATGAACAGATTATGGTGTTGGGGAGAGGACTGAGCTTTGAGGGGCTCCATCAGGAAAGTATCGTGTGCGTGATGACTTACCGTTAAAAATCATGAATCACTGTCTGCATGATAGGTAGTTGGCCAGCCAGTGCTAGGTGCTGTTGTGCATGTTTGTGTTGAGTATTATGTTTGTGAGTAAAAGTTTTGGGGAGTGTGTCAGATGCTTTGCTGATGTCTTTTGTGGTGAGAAGAGTGCGTTTTGCTGGTTTTCTACTCATCGCCTTCGAATCAAAAGGTTTTCACTAACAAAGGTTCAATTGTCAGAGAGAACATTTTGATTCTAAGGTGATGTACTGTTGAAGCCATCAGAGGTGTTTTGTGTGGGGTTTGTGAGGAGGTTGGTAATGGAGTGCTTTGTTCTGAATCCATGTTGGGTGTGCGAGAGTGGGATGTGAGGTTTTGAGAATGTAAGTATTTGACGTTCTTTAAGTTTGGAGGGATTCCAAAACAATGCAAGGTAATGTGATAGGTGTGTAGGAGGTTCTTTTGGTGGTTTCGTTTGGTTTGAGGACGGTAATGATTTTGCCTAGTTTCCAAATTTAGGGAATTCCTGAGTGTTGGTCGGAGAAGTTGTTATTTGTAAGGGCTGATATGCCGTGTGGTCCAATTGGGTGTTTTAAATGTAAATTGGAGATGTTGTCAGGGCCTGTGAAGTTTTGATGTTGTTGACGATTTGTGTTGTTCATGATGGAGTTGTCGAGTGGGTTGTTGAGTTTGAGTTTTGTAATACTTCTTTCCTCTTTTCTGGGTCCCATATGACTTATGTTTACCTAGTGGTCCATGAGGATGTTTACTTTCCATGGTAGTTACAGCTGCACGTGAGGGTGTTATACCAATGTTGGAGTTCGTGATGGTGTTTATGGTTTTGTACAAGTAGTTGGTATTGGTTGAGTGGTATAGTGTGTGTAGAAAGGAAGTGCCAGTTTTGTGGTTGTTTTCACTATTATTTTGTTGTTGATTTCTGTGTTTCATGTTTGAATCCCTTCTCCTATGTCTGGTGCTTTGTGTGTTGGTATGTTGTGTTTTAAGTTGTCTCGTTGTTTAATGAAGAGTGTGATTTCTGCCGTGCATTTGGGGTTATATTTTTTGATATTACCCTTTGGAATGTATTTGGTAGTTGTGGTTGTGATGATCATTTGAACTGTTTGATGTGGATGTCAATGTTGGTGTGGAGTTGTTGGAATTCTTGTTCAGTGTCGTGCACAAAGTTATCCCACATCGGTTTTTTGTAATTGGAGAACATTTTGTTTTGTTTGTGTTGAGGTCTGTAGACCGTGTGTTTATGGTAATGATGATGAGTAGCGATCTGAAGGGAGTTGTTGCACTGTTATCCACTTGGTTGTGGTGCAAAGTTATGGAGAACAGAATGCGGATGAGTTATTGTAACAAGGTGTGTGTGTGTCTGTGTGTGTGTCTGTGTCTGTGTCTGTGTCTGTGTGTCTGTGTGTGCACAAGTTGGGCTAGATCATTAAGTATGAATAACGAATTTAGTTGTGTCCATGGTTTTGTGTATTATAAAGTCCAGCTCATATCTTCACCCTGATCCATCAATCACTCAACTTTTTGGCAATCATCCAGGTGGGCTACATAACCATCGGTCCTCTATTTTTGTGGATGTGTGATACGTGTGATGATTTGAGTGTTCGTGTGAGAGATGAGAGTGAGTGGGCCGGTTCATGTGGACCGATGAGCACCCTGACCATGGCCACACTGCCCTTGACGAATCCGGGCAGCAGGGAATAGTGGGGAAGATTTGCCTCCCATCTTCCGTTGGGGTGGGGGGCTGAGGGGTAGTACCACCACGGAGACATATGGATCGTTGATGTTGTCTTGTTGTTGCTGCTGTAATTGTTATTGTCATCTAATGGCCCTTATGCCCTTAAATACGTACTATTGATGACATTGTCTCATATCTATAGGTGTGATTTTCGAGGAATTGTGCTTTATTTAAACATTTTATCTGTCTATAGTATATGGTATAGGCTCTATACCATGAGAGATATTTGGCTGTGTGTCACAATGTTTCTTAGAGATGGCTAAACGAATCTTCATCAAACTTTCAGTTCATCAGTGAGTGCAGAGGAGTGTTTCAGGCAAAAAAACGAAAAAAAAAAAACATTTTTATCGCTCTATTATGCCTACACCTTTTGTAGCTAATGACTCCGCTCGTGAGAAGGCCGAATGCCTCAATTCTATGTTTGCTTCCAAATATTGTGTCCCCAACCCCTCATTCCCGGTACCCATCCTTCCCTGTCCTACTCAACTGCTCCTGGACTCTGTTTCTTTTGCACCTGACAATGTGGAGAAGGTTCTTTCAACCCTCGACTCTAACTCTGCAACTGGACCCGATGGCATCAGCTCACATGTCCTAAAAACATGCTCACCTGCTCTTGCCCATCCTCTCTCAACCCTTTTCACCCTGTCATTTGTGCTTACTCATCTTCCATCTGCCTGGAAATCTACCAACATCACAGCACGACATAAAAAGGTACAAGAACTGATCCCTTTAACTCCAGACCTATCAACTTACTTCCAAGTAAGGTCATGGAATCCTTCATCACAGTTGATATGAAATCCTTCCTTTTCTCCAACAACCTCATCTCAGATCACCAATTGAGTTTTAGACTCGGTCACTCCACCTTGGACATGCTGCTTCTTTTATCTCATCCACAATGGATGGAGGTCTTCAATGTCAGAAATGAGATCAGGGCCGTCTCTCTGGACATATCTCATGCTTTTGATACAGTCTGGCATCCCACCTTGCTCTCCAAACTCTCTACCTATGGCATCCAAGGCCAACTCCACACATAGCTTCCTGACTCCCTCTACTCTCGTAGCCAACGTTTGGCTCTCGATATAATATTTTCTTCTCCTCTCCCTGTCAAGGCTGGAGTGCCCCAAGGCTTCTGAGCCCAGTCCTATTCCTCATCTTCATCAATTATCGCTCTTACTCTCTGGAAAATCCTCTTTATTTATTTGCTGATGATGCAATACTCTGCCGTGACAACCCTCATCATCCAGTAAGGCAGGCTGCTGCCTCTTCCCTCTCTTCAGACCTTAACAAAATCAAAAGATGATCAAACACATGCAATATGTCTTTCACTCCTGATAAATCTCTCTCTCACTATCAATCCATCCAATGGGACCATAATCTGTGCAGAGCGTTGGTGCTGCCTAAGCAGTCTCCTGGGCAATTGGGCACAATCCTGGACGGGTCGCCACTCCGAAGTAGGATATCAGCAAGCTGGTACTCATCTTTTGCTAACCTCAGAAGGATGACAGGCTGAGTCAACCCCACCTAGTATTAATTCAGCAGCCAACGGGGCTCAAACTAAGGACCCTAGGATCCCAAGTCAGCCACCCTAACTCTTAAGTAACTTAAGCCACCCTAATTCTCACCCTAACTCTTAAGCCAACATTAGGCATACTCTCACTATCTCTCCAAAAGGACTGTCTGTCAAACCCTCCAATCTAGTTTCTCAACAATCCTCTTGAAGTTCAGTCATTCAAACTCCTGGGTCACACTACGAGCCAGCCATGATCTTTCTTGGGCAAATGACATTTCAACGTTGGCCTCCAAAGCCAGCTTGGGCCTTCTCGTTGTACAAATCATTCCTTGGCACACCCTGAACTGTTATCCACATGCAAGCCTTTCATCCACAGCTTAATGGAGTACTTCTTTCCCCTTTTGGCTGGCTTCCCTGCCTCACTTCTTGCTCAGCTTAATGCTGTGGAAACCCAAGCCTTTTAGATTATTGGAATCTCTCGTGATAAAGTTGAGTCTATGGGCCTCTCACTTCACCATTGCAGACAAGTTGGTGGGGTCTCTATCTTCTACCGCCTCCTTTTTGGTCTTGCAGCCTCTGCTCTTACCGTGCTTTGTCCCTCCCAGGTTTGCGCAAGGCACAAACATGGTCTACCATCAACCCTATTCTGGTGAAATTACTGAAATCCAGGATCACTGCTCGCCTCCACTCATTTATTCCTGTTTTTTTCTCGCCTGTGGAACCAACTTCCACATCCTCTTCAATCTCATTCTTCCCTTCAGATCTTCAAGACAGCTGTTCACCACCATCTCAGATCATCACCAATCGAAAACCATGATCTTGTCTACCCTTGTTAACCTCCCTCCACCCCACCCGCATCCATCGTCCTTCCAAATTTCCAGTTTTCCCTCCTGATAGTTCCTTCGAGATCCATCTTGTCCATTCCATGCATCCTCTACTCCCCCCCCCCACCCCCACACCCATTGGTTGTCCGCTCCCTCTGTCTCGGCCTACAGCTCTGCTGTTCCATTTGTTTTTGTCCTGTTGCATCCTGCTTCGTTCAGGGTACTAGTTAGTACCTGCTCTTCCACGAGCCTCGACTATGTATACAAAAAAAGGCAATGTAACAGAATGGAAACACCTTCAAAATCTATCATGAAAATCTCAGAAATTACAAAATCTGTCAGCAAGAGAAAAAGTGCGTTCTCATTTCATGAGGTCGCACAAATCATGTCACCCTGTTGACCATTCAATCATCCGATTGTTTATTCAAGAATGCAGATCATTGGTTTGGTTTTGTCATATGATATTTTCATCCTGTCTTGGTAACAATGATGCTAATCAGTAATGGATTTGAAGCTGTCCAATCCATCATTTTGTTAGCACGGACACTGCGGACACATTCCATGGCTGGTGATCGATGGTAGAACCTACTGTTATTAACAATGTAAACGTTTTGATGAAGTTTAAATTGTTAATAGCAGTCGCTTCTACTCGGATCCTCTCACCTAATTTAAGAATAAATTCACAATTATCTTCATGTGCAATTAATAACGATTTTACAGCATAGTTATGAAGTAACACACAAACAGAGTTGACACTCCATTCTCTCTGCACACACTTTTATGTTGTAAATGTAGAACGGACACACAATACAACAAACATGTACAAAATCATTGATAATTTAAGCTAGAAAATCCATTTATATTGCGGATTATCCGATGCCATCTGTGGTTATCCTATCCATCCTCTCGGCCCTGGTCCGATGAATCCTGCGGCAGGCGAGGAGGTTGTGGTCTAGCGGATTCATTTCTCAACATGGAAGGTGAAGCCGACTGAGGGCAACTTTGGGTAACTCTGTAAGCCTTGTCACAAGTCCATCCCGAGGTGATCGCAAAAACAGCGTCCTGCTAATCTCAGGGTTGAACACTCTGCATGGTCTCCTTCCTGAAAGCCCTGGTGGTGCCTTGTCAAGCTCATCTCTGGTGGATGCTCCACTGACGTCACAATACAGAAATTGGGCAACGTCTCAAAAAATATGAATTATTGACACCTTGAAGTTGCACTGCTGTGAAAATCATGGCAATACTACCTGAACTTAAAGGTGTATTCTAAATCCAGCTCTTATTTTTAACCTGATCCATCAATCACTCAACTTTTTTCACAACCAGCCAGGTGAGCTCCAGGAACACTTGTCCTCTATTCCCAACCTTCCCTCATCTTATATGGCTTCACTGCTGACTGATTGCGATAAAACACAATACCTGAACTCACTGTTTGGCTGTTTGCCTCGAAATTTCATGTACACAACCAATCCCACCCTGAAACCCATCTTATACCCCTCGTACGCACTGTCTACTGCACTCTGTCCTTCTCAGCTGAAGGGGAGAGAAAATTATGTGCACCATCAATCCTGCATTGGAGACGGGCCCAGTTCATGTCAGTGCCTGTGTTCGCAAACCCTGCTTTACGACTGCTGCGCTATTTGCTCTTTTCAGCCAATCTTTCTTCTCCTATGGCCACTTCCAGTCGACACGGAAATCAACGAACAACATTCGCATTCACAAGACGGGCAGAAAAACAGACCCTCTCCACTAAAGACCATTAGGTTTAAAATTAAAAGCAAAGTTCAAAGGGATTATTTTTCTGAGGTGTTTGTCTGCTCTGAACCTCGTCCACAAAACTCCTCTTCCCCTCTCACCACCACTCACACAGAACAGCATTCCTCCATGCATTTAACAAGCGTTCCAATCCCACATCCCATGATCTTTATCTCAGTCCGTCAAAATTGGGA
>CM068967.1:82132480-82148051 GCA_035128595.1 Eptatretus atami
ATAAACCAGACATCCTCTGTTTAAAGGAATCCGTTCTCCCATAGGACATCCCTGACTCTGAAGTGTCTCTCCCTGGTTACTGTCTCCTCCAATTTGGTAGGCCTGAACCACGCCCTGGCGGTGGAGTTGCACTTTACATGAATAACTCAATTTCTCACTGAACTTACACCTCCCAAACCCCAGGAGTACCTCTGGCTGTGACATCCCCTCTGCTCCCATCTCTTGTTCATCTGTGTGTTGTGCTGTCCTCCTAACAGTGATGACTCCATCTACATTTCTCTCTCAGACAACATGGACAAACTTTTAACCACTCATCCCAATTCTCTCTCCCTCATATGTAGTGATTTCATTGGGTACCATGCAACTTGGCTGGGTGTTTGTCCCTTTCTCACCAGCCATAGCACTTCAACAAAGGACTTCTGTGACCCCATGGGACTGATTAAATCTGTGAACTTTCTGTTCTGTATTTCTTCAAATGGCAAATCCTCCTTTCTGTACTTGATGATGACTAACTTTCACACAAATGTCTCCTGCTCTTCCTCTGCTCCAATTGGTTCATTTGATCATGTGCTTGTGAAAGTCAACATCTCTCTGGCTATTCTCAGAGAGCTGCCTCAATGCCGGCAAGTCTGGCATTTCATTCATGCAGATTGGCAGGGACTGGAAGCAGCCATCTCTCTTCAGGACTGGTCTCCCATATCTACTGCCCCTGGTATTAACTCATCTTGGAAATTCTTCCACAGAAACCTGCGCTCTCCCTCCCTCTAATGCTTTCATGCATAGATTCATCTCAACTAGTCTTCGATTATTCTACCCTTTTCCCCACCCATGGTACACTGAATCCTGTGGCGAGGCAGTTACTCTGAAATAACTTGCCTTCTCTTCCTGAAAGGCAAATCTGACCAAAGGCAATCTCAGATCATTCCACAAAGCTCACAAGTGTGTGTCCCCTCTCATGAGAGCCAGAAAACAACATCTGTCCAACCTCAAGAATGAACCTTCAAACTTGTCTCCCTCCTCTATAACCTGGTGGCACCTTGTCAAGTCTGTCTCTGGTGTATGCTGCCCTTCCATCCCTTCCCACTCTTCAAATGGCACCACAGCTGACTCCATTCGTGAGAAGGCTAAATGCCTCAATTCTGTGTTTCCTTCCAAATCTTGTGTCCCCAACCGTTCACTTTCAGTGCCCACCTTTCCCTGTTGTACCCAACTACTCCTGGACTCTGAGTCTTTTGCACCGAAGAATGTGGAGGTTCTTTCAACCCTCAACTATAACTCTGCAACTGGACCGGACGGTATAAGCTCACGTGTCCTACAAACCTGCTCTCCTGCTCTTTCACATCCTCTCTCTACACTTTTCACCCTATCATGTGTGCGAGCTCATCTTCCATCTGCTTGGAAATTCACCAACATCATTGCATTACATA
Source organism: Eptatretus atami (assembly GCA_035128595.1). Lineage (NCBI taxonomy): Eukaryota > Metazoa > Chordata > Myxini > Myxiniformes > Myxinidae > Eptatretus > Eptatretus atami. The sequence goes on from CM068967.1 coordinate 82,133,908, forward strand.
AAATGGTGCAATAACTGATCCCCTCAACTACAGATCTATCAGCTTACTTCCAATTATTTATCAGCAAGGTCATGGAATATCAACATCACAGTTGATATGAAATCCTTCCTTTTTTCCAACAACCTCATCTCAGATCACCAATTTGGTTTCAGACCTGGTCACTCTGCATTGGACATGTTTATTTTGCTCATCCAACAATGGATGGATGACCTTAATATCAGACATGACATTAGGGCAATCTTTCTGGACATATCTCATGCTTTTGATACAGTCTGGCATCCCAACTTCCGCTCCAAACTCCGTCTATGGCAACCAAGGCCAACTACACACATGGCTAACTGACTTCCTCTACTCTTGTAGCCAAGCTGTGGAACTCAATAGAATCCTTTCATCTCCTCTCCCTGTCAAGGCTGGAGTGCCCCAAGACTGTTCTGGGATCTTCCTATTCCTGATCTTCATAAATGATCTCTCTCACTCTGGAAACTCCTCTTTATGTATTTGCTGATGACTCCACCCTCTGCTGTGACATCCGTCATCACAAGATGGTCAAACACTTGGAACATGTTTTTCAATCTTGACAAATCTCAAACTCTCACTATCTCTCTCCGAAAGGACCGTCTGGCAAACCCTCCTATCTACATTCTTAACAATCCTATTGAGGAAGTTCAGTCATTGAAACTCATGGGTCTCACCATCAACCATGATCTTTCTTGGGTAAACCACATTTCAAAGTTGGCCTCCCAAGCCATCCGCCGACTGGGAATCCTCCGTCATGCAAAGTTCTTCCTTGCAAATGCAAAGTTCACCTGAACTCCTACCCACCGACGAGGTCTTCATCTGCGGCTTGATGGAGTAATGCTCTCCCCTCTGGGCTGGCTCCCGTGCCTCACACCTTTCTCAGATTGATGCAATGGAAACAAAGGCCTTCAATTTCATTGGAATCTCTCATGATGAAGCTGAGTCTATGGGCCTATCAGTTTGCCATCGCCTTCAGGTCAGTGGTTTCTCTGTCGTCTCCCACCTCCTTTTTGGTCTTGCACCCTCTGCTTTCTCTGTGCTTCTTCCCCCCTCCCCCCCCCCCCCGGTTCGCAGGTCTCACATGGTGCACCATCAACCATCTTCTGTTGAAACTACCTAAATCTCAAATCACTGCTCACCTACTCTCATTTGTTCCTCTTTTTTCTTGCCTTTGGAATCAACTTCCACATCCTCTTCGATCTTATTCTTCCCTCCAGGTCTTCAAGCCAGCTGTGTACCACCATCTCAGATCGTCCCCAATCCAAGACCATGATATTTTCAACCCTTGTTAACCTCACCCAAATCCCTCCTAATTTTTCAGTTTTTCCTCTTTGGAGTTTCCTTCTGCATGCATGCTTGTTTTGCATCCTGTTTTTGTATGTTACGTCCTGATCCGTTCAGTGCGCTAACTCTTCCACGAGCCTCGACTATGTATACAAATAAAGTCATATATAGTCCATCATCATTGCTGACCTCATTTTTCTGCTTTTGAAGCAGCCTGATCTCTGATCATAAGTTTGGATCTTGTCCCAGTCACTCACCGTTGGGCCTGCTACTACGTCTCTCTCAGCAATGGTCAGAAGCCATCCCTCTCAAAGAAGACAATAGGATCTTCTCCATGGAAATGTCTTGAGTATTCAGCACAATCTGGCATCCTGCTCTGCTTGTCAATCTCACTGCCTGCAGTGTCCAAAACAATCTTCATACCTGACTTTATGACTAACTCCACTTCTGCCGTCATTGAGTTGCTTTCAATGGAACGATCTCCTCTCTCGGTGAAGGCAGTGGTTGTACCCCAATGCAGTGTGTTGAGCCCATTGTTGTTCTTCATATCGAAAAAATTACCTCTGTGATGCTCTGAAAAACCCCTTCTTACTTTTTTTCAAATTACTTTACATTGTGTCATGCAGTACCCCCATCCCACTTACATGTAAACAAAAGCTACGTCACTTTCTGCTCATCTGGACTTGATTACATGCTAGTCTGGTATATGCAACATATCTTCCAATCCTCGCAAATCTCAGGCTTACCCCGTCATTCCAAAAGGATCCTCAAACAAATCCACCTATTTCCAGGGGCAGCTATTGAGATGAAACAAGTTCATTCCTTTGAACATTTTGACCTCACTGTCATTCACAACCTCTTCTAGTCCAACCATACAGCAAAACTGATCTTCATAGCCAGCTGCAGACTGGGCATCCTCCATTGTTCCAAGCGAATCCTTCATAAATCAATACCAGTCACAGCCTCCAAGGCCTTTGTCCGGAGCTCAATGGAGTACTGAACTGATCATCCCTGAAGGCTAGGACCCCAGCATCACCTCGGTATCTCCTGGATTCTTTAGAATCTAAAGCTCTCAATATTTTTGGAATCTCCTGTCGTCGGATGAATCACAAGTCCTGTTGCTCGAACAATGCAGACAGGTCGGTACCTCACTCCCCCACCCACGTTTTTACTGGCTTGCTGCCTCTCTCTCTCTCTCTCTCTCTCGTCTCGTCTCCTCACTGCCCTCACTCACTCACTCACTCACTCACACACACACTGTTCTCAGTCTGCACATGTAAATACGCTCATGATTGTTGACAGCATGTTAGAAAATCATTTGCACGCACTTCTGTCTATAACAATCTCTATAATTGTTTGTTTACTTATGCTGTTGTTATCTTCTATTCATTACTTCGTCATTGTCACGTTTTCTGGAAGATTAATTGTAATATCACATTTTCTGAACATTCATGATGACGAAATGAATTTCTCGATTCCAAGTTTTATTTGTTCAATCATTAAAGCAGAAAGGCAGGAAAGAAAGCAAAAATATAATTATTTTTTTATATTATATATATTATATTATAATATTTTTTATTTATATATTAATATTATAATACAGACAGAACTCGGTTACCTTGGCGTTTACTTTTTATTTTCACCATTTAACACGTTTATGCACTGACATAATGGTCATTATGACGAGGACCTCACTCTCAAGTCAGACCCATCAGACGACCATTCCGCGGACCTTCACGATAACAAAGGTCGTTGATACAGAGTGGATTAATTGTTTGAATAATTTTTTCTGCTGCTGCGTGATGAGAGAAGCCAGTGTTTTAGTGATCGATTCATTTTGATTGGTAGTTCCAAGCCTTTGCATGTGAGCATGTAATGCATTATTTATTTATTTTTACTTATTATCTCCACCGCATTTCAGTAAAATGTAAAATATCCACACACACACGCACACACCACACACACACACACAACACACCACCACACACCACACGGTCTGCCAATCAGGCATGTAAGATGATGCCTGCTGTTATATATATTGTCGATCACTATTAGTGTGAGAAAATTCTGAAGATGTCCTGTAGACTCAATAGCTCAGTGAGCTGTCACTGTGTAACTGCTGAGGTCCTTGGATTCAAATCCTCGGTTGAGTTAGAATTTTTTCAATTACGTCCATTTTCAGGCGATCCTCGGCCACCTTGCTCTCTGGGGTCTTAAGGCGTTTCCTGGGTTACTTCGCTGGGGTCTGGAGCCGCCATGTTTTTTGGCCTGCTCAACCATGCCTTGACTTGGAACAGGCTGCAGCAATTTCTTTATGATGGTCTTTTTTTGCCACTCTCCTCACTCATATTATCGAATGCCTGTTCATCATAGCCACAAATCGCTGGGTCCATTGCAATGCTTATAAACGCACAGAGACACCAACATTAGTGGCTATATTTAATTTTTGCCCATTAAATAACCTCGAGAATCTCTTAAGCTAAGCCGAATTGCAAAATTTATGCTCCAGATTTGAACTTAGCAGCAGTTCTGACTCCTAAAAAAAAGTGTTCATTTGTTGAATTTGGACATAGATTGGACATTCAGACATAGCTTTTGCTTGCCAACCATTTAAATGGAGTGCTTGCTTGCGTGTTTAAGCTGTTTGCCGAGCACCCCACAGTGCATGGTAGTACAGTTCGTGTCCTGATTGGGATGTACAGTCGGTAGTTGCTACAACGTAGAGGTACATGTATGGGTATACAGTATTTGTATCTAATTTAGGGACTCTCCATGAGTGTGTGTATGCCTGCATGCTTGGTTATGGGCGCCGTGGTGGCAAAGTTTCATCCCATATCTTGGAGGTTTTAATTTTTAACCTCAGCAGTGCATGAACGATCACGTGTTTTTTTGTCCTTATGAGTATTTCTAAAGAAATTGGTTATTTTGTATGACGTGGTGCAGTGCTTTACAAAGGTTAAATGGTTTCTCATTGTGGGTTTAAAAGCAAGATACATGTGCTAACACCCGATTAACGAGCCATTTGCCATATTAATGTGTTTCCTCAATTACGGAGCCAAATTTTTTCCACCTGTCACATGATGAGTGTGTGTGTGTGCGTGTGTGTGTGTAGTGTGTGTGGTGAGTGTGTCTTAAAGTATAACATATTCTCTGCTAACTCCCGTACCCCCACTAACACCATTACCCCACCCCTCACTTCTTTGCCCCATCCTCACTCCACCCTCCTAATAGCAGTGCAGCATCCTCCCACTCCGCCTCTCTCCGCGCCCTCTTTTTCTCTCTCTCTCTCTCTCTCTCTCGTCAGTCCTCTGCTCTCTCTCTCTCTGCTCCCCCCTCTCAGAACAGCTTTCCTTCTTGCTCCGTCATCGACCAGCGGCTGTCCGACGTGTCTCCTCCTCCTCCTACATCCTCCTCTCAGGCCCGCACGCCGCGATTACCGCGGTCCGCCTCCCCCGCGCGGTTCCCACCGAGGGCATTATCTTAGGCCTCCTCCGCCGCGGGCTCCAATCGTCGAACAGGGTCGCTCGCCTCGAATGCTCCCGGGCTCAGTGCTCGCTCTCTTCCATCTCTTCTTCGTTTACTCTCTCTCTCCCCTTCTCTGACTCTCTCTCCTCTCCTCTCCGCTCTCTCCCTCTCGTTCTCCAAACTGTAATCTGGGATGACGGTTATGGCTGGATAATGGTAAACTGCCAGTGTACTATCCCCCACTGCAGCGTATCTGAACAGTGTTATCTCCTCACGTCATGCCAAATGCGGTATCTCCTGCACTTCGTTAGTGGAATTATTTTCGCCTGCAATGCTGGTTATCTCTGGCCGTGTGTCCAGAAATTGGTTATCTCCAGATGTTTCCAGACAGTTATCTTCCGGGACATGTTCCAGACTGTGATTATCTCTACTATTGTCCAGGTGGTGGTTATTTTCTGCACTGTACCCTCCCTGGGTCTCATGCTGACTCCTGCCCTCAATCCATGCCTGCATTCCCGCCTACCCTCACACTTCTTTCGCCTTCCGCCACCCCTCTTTAACCTCCCACCATCCCGCTCTCGCTCCCCGCTTCCTTGGTTCTCCCTGCCTCCTCTCCCCCGACCCCTCTCTCTCTCCTCACCTCTTTTTCTCCCCCCCCCCTTAGTATATCCATCGTCTGGACGGTGGTTAATTTCCGGACAGTGTCTGGATGTTGGTTTATTTCCGGACGTGTCTGGATGTTGGTTATTTCTGGACGTGTTTGGATGTTGGTTATTTTCCGGACGTGTCTGGATGTTGGTATTCGACGTGTCTGGATGTTGGTTATTTCTGGACGGTGTCTGGATGTTGGTTATTTCGCGACGTTGTCTGGATGTTGGATATTTCCGGATGTGTCCCGGATGGTGGTTTGTCCGGAGGTTACCCTCGCCCTTGACACTGCCTTACCTTGCTCTCCCCTCATGCTGCATTCCCTTGATGTATCTGGATGGTGGTTATGTTCGGAAGGTGGTTATCACTTGTTGCTCCCGGTACCATGCAGCAAGGGCTGTATGGGACTCATTTCCGGCACTTTCACCACTCACAGTTTGGAGTCGCACATTATCTGGAATATAACCGAAAGGTTTTCAGTCATAAGTGTATGGAAGCTTTTCAGTCATGTCACACAGCATCATTTATGTACATGATGTCAGCATCATCTCATAGGGTCAATGTGCTTCTCTGGTTGAAAGTAATAATCCTGACTGCAAATGTACTGACTGCTGATTAGCAGGGCAGAGACAATGTGCTTGCATGGCAGGCAACACTTGCTGTTGGCAGGCCATGCGACAGTGCTGTGATGGGACTCAATCTGTGTCCTACTGTCTCGTCAAGTTAGGGGGTTCGACCTGTGTTTATTGACGAGCTTATTATGGTGATGAATAAACTATTCAGCAGTATGTTGTCATGATGAGCTCACAACAAGGGCAAAATCTAGATCAACATCTCTGCTTTCGTTTGTTCATGACCATAGGGGATTTAAGCTCAGTCTACACAGACTTGAGTTCCACTCGGATGCCTCCTAGTTTGGAGGTGATGTGTCAGCATAATTTATGTACATGACATCAGTGTCATGTCATCGGGTCAGTGTGCTTCTTTGGTTGAATGTAATATTCCTGTCTGCAAGCCTCCGGACTGGTGATCATCAGGGCAGTGAAGATGTGCTCGTGTGGCAGGCAACGTATTGCTGGCAGGTTGTGCAGCAAGCGCTGTGATGGGACTCGATCTGTGCCCTGCTGCCTCGTCAAGTTCGGAGGTTTGATCTGTATACAGTGGTAATAGTCCGGCAGATATGTGAAAAAAATGTGCCTTTAGTGATACAAGCATGAAATTTGGCACACTGCTAGGGCAGTATCTTACGAAAGATTTTTGGATATAGGGAGACATTCCAGATTCTTCCCAGAGCCAAAATGGCGGCCATTTTACCAAAATAGCCGATTTTGTGTTGTACAAGGAGGATACATGTGGATACAACTATATTTAAGAAGCATACCAGTGGTTTATTTAACTAAATATAGATTCTAGCAAATAAGAAATAGCAAATAAAGGTGACAAAGCGTGAATAAACCATTTATTTGGTCATTTTTGGTGCATTTTTGCACTTTTGGACGGTTTTCTACACACAACTCTTCAAAAAACTGTTATCAAGCACCATGAATGACTGTTGTTCATTTAACACTCTTGACTCAGAGAAGTGCTTCTGTTTGATCTAACATCAACTTACAGAGTCAAAATTATACAGTGGAACCTCTAGATCCAGGTAACAGAGTCTACTATGATGCATGGATACATGTGTACATGTTACATAATTATCATCTGTGATCTCTCTCCCAGTTCTACTCTCTTGTACACTGCCCACCACAGTGACATAGAGCTGTGCACTGGAGTGCAGCCTTGACACACTTGAACTGTCCTCTGCATCCCTTTTTGCAGCCACACCTTAGTAGTTGCCGACATGCCTCAGTTGCCTCTGGGAGGGTTGTCCAGTATATGTCCCAGCCATTATCGGTGTGAACCCACCCCAGTCACTGGGCGATGGGAGCTCTGGTGTGGACACACTCACCTGGCCCCAACAGTAGCCGGCTTGGTAGGTAGCTCTCTTGATGTGCTGTTTCAGGACTTCACGAGTTGGTGGGAGAGCATCTATTGATCTGCCATTCTGGGTGAACAGATGCTTGCGACACTCATTGACATGTTCCTGGCTACTGGTGCGATCATAGAGCACAACAACAAAATGCTCCAGTGCATCCATGTGGTCATCTACAGCTGAAGGAGTTGGCGTGCAGCCAAGGCACAGAATGCTGCAGTGATATCAGTGACCTCATCACAGCTTTCCAGGTTTCCCATGCTTTTTTCTTCCCCCTGCCTCCGAAGCTTGAAACGGTGTCGCATCCAGTGAGGGCATGGAAGAATGGCAAACCTCGACACTTGTTAGGTCCCAGTGCCAGCAGACATCTCGTGAGCTGCCAAGAACCTGAAGTTCTTTCCTGTGCCAAAAGCAACCCAGAGCTCATCAATGTCCAGACGTCCAGCTGCTGTCACGCGCAAGGACCACGACATCAGTGTCTACTGTACGGATCGACACTTTGCTGTATCCCTGCCTCACAGCGTCTTCAGCATGGAGTAGCATTCTTGTGTCAGCCTCTTCATGGCTACAAGGGGCAAGACCAGCAACATCTCGGGCCTGCGTACAAACCACATCTTTGTGGTGGGTGTTGATGACTTGTTTGTCTGTGTCTGTTGTTGCTACTCTGGTGGCTAGGAAGTCAAACAACTCCATCTTGTTCTCATCTGTGCGAAGAAAGGTCTGCCAGTTTCCAGAATGGAACTAGATGGCTCGACTCGTCTCCTGATGCCTTTGCCTCGCTTCTTCCTAGTGTCTGCCTTCAAACTGTCTGTGAGGTATTCATCCCAGACAATATCCATCCTGCTCGTATGCTGCAGCTGAGATGTTGATGTATGGCAAGCTGTCGATCTCACTGAACCTGAGGAGGTTGTCTGCCAGAGTCTGGTATCCAGACCTTCCTGTGCTTCGCTTGGAGTCAGCTGGACAATGAAGAGGCTCAGTGGTGTCCATCTGACACAGCACACATAGGTTCCAGTGTGTCTGGTTAATTGATGTAACAGATGTACTTGGCCCTCGCTGCTGGGGGTCTAATAGTTTGAAATGCTTGGCCATTGTCTTGAACCACCACCAATCAGTCACTGTAAAATTGGAAGAACGCACCACCAAGCAGAGGATTAGTCTTTGGGTACACTACAGTGGAGTTATCACCTGAAAACAGAATAGCAGAGTTAAAATGTTTTCAACTACGAACCCCAGCCCAGAGGAGATGCATATATACACAATGGCGATCTTGGGTGATTGTCACTCGATGTCCCCAATAGGCCACCATACATTATTTCTTTGCGCTGGACAGGACCATGTTAAACCCAAATCAATATGAACACACCATTGTAGTTTGAACATTTCTATTATGCAATCATGAAAATTAATACAGTGAGTACATCAATATCGATTTCGCAAATTTATGCATTTAATCGCGACATTGCCAGCTACCAGTATGTAATTAATAATGGAAATATTCATGGAGTCCTAAGTTCCTTTCACCAAATTTGATTTTTGATCTATTTATATTTCCAGAAACAATATTCAGGTAACATTCACATGCATGATCATATTGCAGAGCTCTTGTTCCAGCCATGCATTATTGCGATGGTAAACTGTTATCTGTGTCCCTCATAGACCACCGTAGATGCATTTTTTAGTCAAATATGAAGTAGATAATGAAGCATGTGCACACTAGTTGATAATAATCATATTATACTCACTACATTGTGTTTTGCACCAAGCACATATGACTTTGCTGACCTTGTAGGCAGAATTTGTTATTCGTGGCAGCCATTTTGTAAAATGGCCACCATTTTGACCCCTAGGGGTAATCTGGAATGTCCCTATATCCAAAATGTTTCCTAAGGGTATGCTATAACTGTGTACCAATTTTCATGCTTGTATCATCAAAGGCACAAAACTACCAGAATATTTCACATATCTGCCGGACTATAAGATAAAGTTTGTAAACCCTTTTGAAATTTTCTGAATTTCTGCATAAATTTGACCTAAAATGTGATCAGATCTTGATGTAAGTGTGATCAGATTTATAAAGAGAACCCGATCAAACAAATAGCACACACACGTAAGACTGCATTCTCACAGAACATCAAAAAAATCCTACTTTTTCATTTATTTATTGAGCAAAATGATCCAACATTCAATTTCTTTGTTGGAAAAAGTATGTGAACTCTACATTGAGTAACTGGAGGCTCAACGATGTATATGGTTCCGGATGATTAATGATGTTTACTTATACAGTGCTGAGTTATTGCAATGTTTACATGTTTTCAGTCATTTTCAAACAAACTATTGGCCCAAGTGTGAAGTTTTACACTCCACATGTTCCAGTCGTTCATACAAGCGTCACATTACACCATGTACGTGCAATTTAGTCAGGTTCGTTACAGGTCCCTGAATTCAAGTTTGCATGGTGCACCAGTTCCACCACAGTGTTTGATTGCTCGATGTTACATCTGTGTTTGTTTCAGTTTATTACTCACTATCTGTGTGTAGGTGAGAGCCCAAGTAAACACACAATGTGGAAATGGCGAATGCCAAACCATGAACCAATAAATTCCACATCCTTGCGCCACCTTCAGTCGAACGTCAGGCATGGAGAGCCGGTTCGTGAAGTACTTGGGCAAAAAAAAACTTACTGCAACTGACCCCACCAGAAGGTGGGTATGTAATGTTTCTTTATGCGGTAAATGGTGAAATGGCAAATATGCCGAATCCGCGAATGTGAACGAAAAATTGCGTGATCTGACACGTGGAAACTGAAAATCTCAATGGTATTGAGAACCTGCTGAAGCTGCGAATGCGATCACATGCAGAGAAAGATCGGCATCGTTCGGGAGGAAACGCAAAATCTCAATTGTATTGAGATATTATCAAACCAGAGAATGTTTGCTACGCGGGAAATGGCGAGACTGCAAATGTGTTTACACTTGCAAAAAATGAGGGGGAGAGAGAGAGAGAGAGAGAGAGAGAGAGAGAGAGAGAGAGAGAGAGAGAGAGAGAGAGAGAGAGAGAGAGAGAGAGAGAGATAGAGATAGATAGTATGGGTGGAAACACAAAATCATAATTGGATTAAGACATTTATGAAATCTCCCACCCATCTTGGGAACCCCATCTGGACCCCAAAAGGTTCCACAGAAAGTTTGGTGGGGCGAGCCCCAAAACTGGGGGATTAATTCGGCGACAGAAAAAACAGACAGACAGACACTCCTGCTTTATTGGGTAGCCTAATGGGGTACCCGTGGGAAACCCACGGATATAGAGATGTATGACGTGAACATCCTGAGTCACTGTAGATGCTGCACAAAGTTTTACCAAATTGTTGCTGGCAATTCGTGGAAGCCAGAAATTATGTAATATACACAATTTACTTATTTCTCATAATAATATGTGAATATGTGTCCATGCACATGTGAAATACAGTTTGTAATGTGTCATTCCAGGTAATGTAAAATGTGACTTCAAGATCTCGATTCTCCGCCCCCATCCCTCTGTCCCCCCTGTCCTCATGCACACTGCACAGGGGAGGGGGAGTTGGGGAGAGGATCATGCATAAGGGTGAGGAGGGAGATGGGAGGGGGTGGTGAGGGGTGGGAGAGGGTGTGGTGTGAGTGGCTTCTGCCTTAACTTGATTGACTTGACTTGAGATGGGAGGAGCAGACATTGCGTTATGACGGACGTGCTTCTGTCGTTCATTTTTAAACTTGAAAGCATCAAATACACTTCACTTCACACATTAAAATATTCCTTTAAACCAAAAGTTATTAATAAGTATTGGATTCTATCTTTAGTCCTCATATTCAACTTGTTACATACAAAATTATAGTTGGAAAAGACTTATTACTCACCTGAAATAAACTTTATATTTACCGCGGAAACGTGGAAAAATATAATTGGACTGCAGTTCGATCCCCAACTTCAGCTTTTAGTCGCTGTCCTTTTACTTAGTAATAATAAATAACTAGTTCTGGAACGGGCACGTGGGGAAAAATCCCATCATGTAATGTGACTTCAAACCCTCAACTCTTCTCCCCCACCTCTTCCCCCCCCCTCCTTTCACCCCCTCCCCCCCCCTCCTTCACCCCTCTCCCTCTCTCTTCTGCCCCCTCTCTCCCCCTCCCCACATCCGTCCGCACCAGATACATTCAAAACGGATATTAAATGCATTTTTTCTTAAAAACGCAAGTATTCGTCAAATTTTCTCACTTTTTGCTGGAACTGATCTTAACCATCCTTCGCGACGACAAAAAAATGAAATCGGATGTTAATTAGAGTTCAGGTAAAACCACCAGAGAGTCAGAAAGCACAAGCCTCACAAAAGAGGCTAAAAAGGCCTCAGACTTATATGGAGCAAACAAAATGGCAGCGATTTTGATTTGAAGCCCCTCCCTGAACGGGGGAAGCATGCTTTGAACGGACAGACACACCGGCGGAGACATATACTACATATATATATATATATATATATATATATTATATATTATATATATTATATAATAATATATATTCGTGTGTTTCAAATGTTTCCAGTTGTCATTTGCAGTTTCCTTTTCGGGCAGTAAAAGTGAACGTAATTGTGTTCCCCATTCTAAACATCAAAGCCGACACTCGGTCTATCTTGAAAAAGTCAATAAACATCCCAAACTGGTCATGCCATTGGTAACCTTCACAGATTGTCGAGACAATTTTGAGTGAGAATCCTTGTCAGTCATGCGGCACAAGCCTATCTAAACTATATACAGAGAGAGAAAAGACAGATTACTCCATCCAGCAGATGGAATTTCATGTAATAATGAACTGCGATAATTCTGCATCGGTGCCGAGCGTAAACAGTTATAAGGCACAAGCTCGGCGTGGCTGAGATAGCTGGCCAAGTGAATGCCAAATCGGCAATAAAAATGCTTTCCCTGAAGAACTGTACACATGGAAGCAGATGGCATGTGCAGAACAGTGCGTAAGCCTGGGGAGAAGATGGCTGCATCTGCATAAAAATATCCTGAAGAAAAAGAAAAATATTGCTTCTTTGTTTTAAGGAGAGCGATGGATGGAAGCAGTGCAGATTACTTGCACATCAGCCGAAAGCCAGGGAAATGATTCCCTCGTCTGAGCCTGGTGTTTGCAAATCCGTGCATGATGACATCCACCCTTTGAAGATATTTTTCACATCACTTGCTTGAGCCTGGATGCCCACATGTTGATCATACGTCTCATCAACCTTGGTTGCACCGTCTGGAGATTGTGCCTGCAGCTTTACCTTTATTTACAACATTTCCACGGCTTCCTCCTGCTTTGGTCAGATTGCCTATTTGGTAGACATTGGATGCTACAATTGCCATCGAATTAAGTTGCACTTGTCGCTACTCAGTGCTGTGCACACCGAACGAAAACTTTATCACTTGATTAGCTGAATGCAAAAATACAGCTTGATGCCTCAAATTATTCCTGTTCATCCACGGATATTCAAGATCATTACACAGCAGACATCAAAGCTCATCAATGATTATATATCAATCACTTGAAGTTAAAAGGTTTGATCTCACTGAACTTTGTTTGGGCTGACACACCTGTCACATCATCATTATCCTCTCGGTATATCGAATACATCAGTTGTCCAATCTATATGACAGAAGAGACACGTGACCCAGCTTCTTTCTGCATTGTCCTCAATACTGGTGGATGTTTTTCATTGTCGACTTGAAAGTTACAATGACAAGCTAGACAGTCACAGTCCATTAATTTGAACCCTTATTCTGACATTACTGGTCACTTCAACAGGCTGGCTACCTGCTTGGTCAATGATACATTCTAACATGCTGTCTGGTGAACAGGAACAGCTAACAAGAAGTTTGGGGCTCCAACACCTTCATAATAACATTGTGAAACAGCTGTTTTTCATCTGCTCCACAATAATTGCGGAGCATTAGTATAACGGCAGCACTGTGCGACGTCCTCTTGGTTGCTGTGGTAACCTGACTGACGGCATACCCACTCTTGACTGCAAGATGGCAATTTATTTCTCCTCTGGCTAATTGGATGCCCCGAGCCATTTGCCACATGAACATTGGATGGACACGTCAACCAGACTGCAGAAGAACTACAAATCACTTCCGTTTTCCACGATGCATTTGTTTTGAACATTTTACATCTCCACCATCAGAGCTACTCACAGACATTATTAACAGCAAATGAGAGTATGCTTCAGTCAAGTATCTTGATAAGGTGGATACTTTTCTGACATGCACCAGTGTACCATTGGAATCATCCTTTGGTGGGGAGATGAATTTTCTTGCAAGAGTTATACATAGAGTAGGCAATAAAAAGGTAAATAAAAGAAACAATCTTCATGACAGCAGTGACAGATATGAAATATTGTTATAATCAAGTTTCAATAATAAGTCTCACCCTGAAGGGGGTTGTGAGACTATTGCAGCGCACGCGTGTGTGTGTCTGCATGTCTACGTCTCTGTGCACAGCGCTTTTAAAATGTTTCTTTTCTCTCTGCAACCGCTTGTCCAATCGATGCAAAACTTTAAAAGAAAGACTCCCCATGGACAATATGTTATTGACAACTGACATCATAGATCACGTGGTATGGTAGCCATATTGGATAAAAAAAAATAAGGTTCTATACATTTTCTGACGCATCACTTTCTAAAGGGTGTCTTGTGTAACTCTCAAGATAATGTGAATAACTGTATCTTTAAAATCA
>CM068967.1:82148076-82160938 GCA_035128595.1 Eptatretus atami
GCAATTGTGATTGGTTTTCAACTGAAACGCTCTCCTTTGACTCGTCTCCCCCAAAAAAAATATCCACGGTCAAAATCAGGGAGGAGAGGGTTGGTGGTGGTGGCCATGACAATCAGTTTAGAGTGACTGATAAGGCGATTAAGAATGTTCCCCTCAACCAAGCGAGACATTCATTAGAGTTTTCAGAGATTGAAGTGATCTTCTTCATGTTGAAGTGGCTTTTCCAATCTCCCAAATCTGCAATCTGTTATTCATCGATCGTCCATTTATGTAAATATGTCACTCAGAGAAAATGATGTCATCGATACTGAGATCTTCATTCCCAGTGGTTCGGAAAAGTGGTTACAAAATCCATTCCTTCCATCATCTGTGATCATTTTTAAATGATTTTTTTATTTTTTTTGTAGAGAAAAGTCCAATGACCTTTCAGTATTCATCGCAATGATGTGTGACTGATTCCTGTTTCAGCTGACAGTCGTATCTTCTCTGAAATGCTCTCTGCCTCTCTTCAGACTGTTTCAATGTGTGTGTCTAAAATAAAGATGCATTGCTTGATGTTGAATTTCCACATTATTTTAATAATTGAAAAATACTGCCACTGCAATCGAAGAAATTTGAAATTATATTCACAACCATATTTACAAGAAAATTCTTGGCATGATCACATGTGCCCTTTTATCGTCCACCCTGATATATATATATATAATATATATATATATATATATATATATATTTATATTTTTATATGTTATATTGTTATATTGTTATATTGTTATATATTGTTATATTGTTCTTATATATATATGTTATATATATATACATATTATTATAATTTTATATTGTTATATTGTTATATTGTTAATTGTTCTATATATATTGTTATATTATATATTGTTTTATATATATATATATATTATATTATATATATATATATGTTGTATATATATATATATATATATATATATATATATTTTTTAATATATATATAATATTGTTATATATATATAATATATAATTGATATATTGTTATATTATATATTGATATATATTGTTTTATATATATATATATATATATATATTATATAATATATATTTATATATTTATATATATATAATATTTATATATTGTTGTTATATAATATATAATATATATATATATATATATATATATATATATATTGTTTTATATAATATAGATATATATATTATATATAATATATATATATATAATATTTGTTATAATATTATATATATATATATATATATTGTTATATATATATTGATATATATATTGTTATATATATATATATATTTTATATATATATAGATTGTTATATATATATTGTTATATATACTTTTTTTTTTTTTAAAGAAGAAGAAGGTGCTTCCAACCAAGAGTAAAAACTTGATTGACTCCGCTAATTTGAGCAAAAAAGCGAGAGCAGACCCGGTCTCAGGTGACGGTTCGTCAGCTTTCAACCAACTTCATCAGGCACAATAGACCCTGGGCCTCGGCACATGTCCCGTTTCTATTTCAATACGACCGCTCATTCCAGTCGACGTGCTGGTGCTCGAGGTCAAATGGAGGAGTGCTTTTTTATAATTTAATTTTGCAAAAGCAAAAACAAACGTCAACTCACATCGTTGAAGGATGCTCTGCTCTTTTTGTTTTTACTTCCACGTGATCTGTGTTGTATGTGTGTGGGTGAGCACGTGTGTACGCTTTTTGTTGTTTTTGTGTTTCAGGGGACAAACACGGCTGGTTTCGTGTCCGGTTGGGCATGATGAGGTGTTGGTTGTGTGAGTGTTGAGGTTCTCATTGGCTGTTGTGCACATGTGGATGTGGTGTTTGGATTGAGTGTTTGTTGCTCACCTTATCCAGCCGTTTTGCGCCATCCAGTTTTCACCATTTTCATTAGACGCTGAAATGTCAGTGAAAGCGTATCGGACGTTGAAATGTCGTCCTAAGAAAGGTAAATTTCAGCATAACCCCTGATCCATACCTGTGGCTTGGATTGTTGCGAGTGTGAGTCAGCCCTTACTAATGTATCGGCGGAGAAGATAACCACGATCATGACCGTGTGCTCAGACCACGGACTCTTCATACACACACGAGTAAACCAAAACCTAACCTCTCGGTGCAGAGGTTAAGGCTTGAAAAGTCTCAAAAACAGTCCGATTTGATCTTTGCACCAACAGACAAGGGCATGGCAGTGGCAGTAATGGAGAAGGAATCATTACCATGGTAAATTCATATCACTACTGGAGGATGTAAACTTCATAAAAATTACCTGATGACACAGCTCCAAACAGCAACGGTCCTTGAACACACGATTGAAAATGCTACAACGAGCAGGTAGCTGAGCAACCAGGACTACAATTGGTGTTACTACTGCAGCAATGGTTCAGCACCCTGACTGTATGGTCTTCCCAAATCCACAAAGATAATGTCCTCTGAGACCTATGTGTCCTTCGTCAATGCACCATCTTACCGATTGTCAGGATTTCTTGCACGTATCATTGGCAGACTTGTTGGAAGATTGTTAAAACGGTTGAGATATGGTGAATTTGTCCAAAGGAAAGAGAGGTTAGAATCCAAGACGATGAGACAATGTATCTTTCGATGTGGTTTCATTTTCACCAACATCCCAGTCGATCTTGCGGTGAGCGTCACGCTCGACTGGTTGAAACATTCAAACGATTGGAATAATGGCTTGTCAAAACAGCAAATGAACACCTGAAGATGTTGGAGCTTGCTGGAGATGTGTCTGAACGGCACGACCTTCATCTATGACAGTGCACACTAATGACAAATATTTGGCACAGCTATGGTTCACCGGTCTCGCTGCTTGTTGTAGCTAATTTGGTGATGGAGGAACTCGAACGAAGGATATTTGAGTCTCATGAGAATTGGCTCCCACGTACTGGAACAGATATGTAGATGACACCTTCATCATTCTGCATACGAAAATGGTAGACCACACTGGACAACTTGGCCGGTATTCCCCAACATTAACGTCACACTCAAATTGAAAAAAGAAAGCAAATTGGCATTTTTGGATGTGGAGTTCACGTTTGTTAGCCTGATGGCTCCCAAAAGACTTTGTTTACACAGGAAACCAACCCATACCAGTAGATTACTGTATTTTAACTCCTGCAACCAAATCTCCCACAAACGCAGTGTAGCATGGACCTTAGCAGCTCGGCATGGACACTCCATTTCCAAACTGAAAGCAATTAAAGAAATCAGATTAGTTAGATGAGTCCGCTCAAAAATGGGTACAACAAGCGGATACTCCCAACCTTGGGAGCCAGACACACTGGCACTGTACTGCCGTACTGTCTGGTCTTTCAGAAAGGATTGCATGATAGTACGTGGTGCACGGATTGGTGTAGCCTACAAGCCTCTACGCATCGAACGTAATGTCATCTCAAAACTGAAGGACCCAATACCAAACTGTGATAAATCTGGAGTAGTTTACCATTCATCATGCAAGACTGTGACCAATTATCCATTGGTGAAACTGGAAGAAAATTTGAAACAGACCCGATGAGCATGACAGAGCAATTAGGCTTGGAAAAGTGCCAAGTCCAGCCATACCACGCTCATTGCCTGCAATCCGCATAATTTGAACCTTGAAATGAGACCCGTTCCTCCGACTACATCTATCAACGAACAAGTTGATTTTGGAAGCATGGTACGTGAAGAGCCGGGAGCGTGCATAACTGGGGAGACGTGGACACACCCACCACATTAACACACCTCTGATGCAAGCGCCGAAAACTGGATGGTGAAACGGCTGAATAGGGTGGAACAAAACACCAATCAATCCCAAACACCACATCCGCATGTGCACAACACCCAAAGAGAACCTCAACACTCGCCACACCAACACCTCATCATGCCCAACCCGGACACGAAACACCCGTTTTCCGTTGCCCCGGAAAAAACAACAAGTGCACACACGTCTCACCCACACAACATAACACCAATCCATGGTGTAATAAAAACACAAAGAGCCAGAAGACACCCTCCAATGATGTGATTTGACCTTGTTTTGCCTTTTCAAAATAAATAAAAAGCCACCCTCCATTTGACCTCGACACCAGCACGTACTGAAAATGAGCAGTCGTATCGACAATAAAACCGGACACATGCTGAGGTTTGGGGTCTATTGCCGATGAAAACCGGCTCGCGAAGCGGCGAAACGTTGCCTGAGACCAGGCTCTGCTCTCGCTTTTTTGTCAAATTAGCGGACAGTTTTTTACTTGATAGCCAATATAGTTTTTTTGCTTTTTGTTGGAAGCCCCTTCCTTTTATTACACACACACACACACACACATCACACACACAATCACACACATAACACACACTACACACCACACATATAAACAGATCATATATACTCTGATGAGCCAAACATTATGACCCGACCTGCCTTTAAGTCTGTCGTCTCCGGTGTGCCGCAAAAACAGCGCCGACCGCCGAGCAATGGACTCTAGCAAAACCCCTGAAGGTGTCCTGTGGTATCTGGCACCAAAACATTAGCAGCAGATCCTTCAAGTCTGTAAGTTGTGAGGTGGAGCCGCCGTGGCATCGGACTTGTCGGTCCAGCATATCCCACAGATGCTCAATCCGGATTGAGATCTGGAAATTTGGAGGCCAGGGCAACACCGTGAACACTTCATCATGTTCCTCAAACCATTCCTGAACAATGCTGTGCAGTGTGGCAGGGGCATTATCCTGCTGAAAGAGCCACTGCCATCAGGGATACCATTGCAAATGAAGGGGTTACTGGCTGCAACCATGTTTAGGGAGGTCTACACATGTCCAATTGATGTCTACATGAATGGCCGGAACCCAGGGTTCCCAGCAGAACATTGCCCCAGAGCATCACAACTCCTCAACGAGCTTGTCGCTTCCCAAGGTGCATCCTGGTGCCAATCACTTCCCCAGGTAATATGGCGCACAACGTACACGGCCATCCACGTGATCTAAAAGAAAACTGGGCTCATTCTGGTAATCAGGCGACCTTCTTCACTGCTCCAAGGTCGCAGTTCCGCACTCGCGGTGTCCATTGTAGGTAGGCGCTTTCCCGACGGTCTACAGAAAGAGACTTCAACTTGACCAGGGATCTGAGATGGAGACTTAAATTCCTTGGTGACAGGTTTCCTTCAGAGAATCCTTGGTATCACTGGTCCAGACTTTGTGTCCGACAAGCGTTTCGCCTCGTGAGCGGAGAGGCCAATGGGCCGACCACACATCGTGTTGCATGAAGATTGACGGCATCTCAGGAGATGGGAATGTGCGCGGCGCACCTACCTGGGGGATGGCCAGACGGAGGCCCCTGGAGTACCGGCGGAAAGTGGACGCAGTGATGCTGCTCCAGCACATGCTCGCCATAACTGACCTGATCATTTAATGTTTCATTTGTTTACTAGCAAATACCATCCGTCCTTTGGCTGATATGGGAATAACTGAGAGAGGTGGGGGGGGGGGTGAGAATGGAATGGAGGAGGTAGAGGAGGAGCAGGAGGGAGGGAGATATGAGGAGTGGGGGAAGGGAAGGCAGATGTACGGTGGGTCGTAATTACGTTACATACTGTCTCATCAAAGATGCTTCTGCATAGAAAAACAGTGTTGGTGGAAACAAATAAGTTCTGAATCCATTTTTGTACCGGTCATACTATAAATATCGCCCAGAAAGAGCAAAAACCAACCAGACATGTCCAGAGATCACGTCGGAGACAAACAATCACCCGGACACATCCAGATGCAACACTGCCCGGACACTTTCAGAACCAAGCTGCCTGGAAAACAAACTCCGCTCGACGTCCGGAAGAAGAAGACCCACCCAACATGTCCGGAGACAAAACTAAGCTCGGCCCGTCCGGAGCCAATCAGCTCGAGCGTCCGGAGACAAAGCACCACCCAGGTACGTCGGAGACAAACACCCAGGCACGTCCGAGACAAACACCACCAGCACGTCCGGAGACCAAACACCACCCGTCACTCCCAGGCACGTCCGGAGATTAGGGTGAGAGCGGATTGGGTTATCTCCTCCATTTCACAGGTGAGAGATGTAGGTGGGTCTTTCTTTATTACCCTCCGCCACCAAAGGTGAAGGAGGTTTATGTGTTCACCTCTTGTCTGTCTGTTTGTTGTCTTGTGTACAGGATATCTCAAAAGTTGCAGACAAATCCGAAGTGAAATTTGTGGACAGGTTGGGTGTGCTGATAAGGTGAACTGATCAATTTTGGTGAGATCCGGATCGGATCCGAAACTAGAATTTTTAAAGTGATTCTTCACCATTGAGAGATAGGCGCGAAAAATGATATAAGCGATGATATCACAATTATGGGCCGATATGTTCTCATGGACCAACATTATGTGGCGGAGGTATGTGCTCTACCCGAGTGCCTTTGTCGTTTTTTTGTCGTTCATCATGGTTAATTTTTTACCACAAGCTTCTGCTAGTTTATATGTATATACAGGGTGGCCTGAAAGTCACTTTACCCTTCCCAGTGACAGCATTGTTCTTGAACTCTTAATTATCGGTTTTATTGTACAGCAATTACAAATTAATTTGTCATTGTATCCTGTATGTGCCTCCCATCATTCTTCTGCCTCAAGTGTTTCCGCATACCATATTGGCGAGGGGCGAGGACAGAAGGGAAGGACGGAGGGAAGTGTGAGAAATTATCAGGGGTACAGTAAACTTCGGGCTACCCTGTATATTAATATATATATATTCCTTTTTTGTGTAAGCAAAAAATTGTGAAAATATATGCAAAAAATTGTGTGGAGGACTTGAGCTTTGCCAAGTATAATGTAAATAAAAACTTCCGCACGTACAAGGTGAATGCACCCATCATAACTGAATATTTAATTTTGGCAGTTGGCATTTAACTACAACAATGTCTTCAAGTCAAGTACAGTGCATTATCTTCTTAGCTTCTCTGAAAATATCACAATGCTAATCAGTACGTTCTTGGTTTGCAATCAGACCTTTTTCGCACAAGTATAAAAATTGTTGAAGATCCTTAGCTTCTCCTTCAGCTTGTCAAAGAGTTCTCTTCAAACTAACCTCTTAATTAGCATGCAATCATGTTCATAAAACTTAAAGCTCAAGAGGACAGAAATATACTCCAACCGATGTTGAATTGTTGATCATTGACATGGCAGAAAGGAACAAACGGACGTTAAACAAGGAGACACGCGTCATCCGAAAGAAAAGGGTGCTATGGAGGAGGTTTGCAAATGAAAAAGAATGATGAATGAAAACGTAGACAACAAGGAATGAACTGCAACCAGTAAGCAGTGGAGGGAGAAACATCATTGGACAGACACAGCTACCAAATGGTAATTAAAAGAGAGCGACTAAACTGGAATGCAGGTAAATACAACAGCTTCGATTTCAAAGCGATGGAAGGAAAAGGTTGAAAGCAATGTTTTGCCATGGTAGACTGGCGAGTGACAAGGCTGAAAAACAGGGGGAGCAAGACAGATGAGAGACCTCCTGAATAAAATCACCAACATAATTCTTGGTGAGAGAGCAGTCGGCCCCGATGCTGACTGAATGCCAGGAGCTCCAGAGATTGTTGGAGCTCCTGCCCATAGGCCCAACTACACTAAGTTAAAATCCTTTGGGGCATTTGCCAGCAAGCTCCTCATCAAAGAACAAAGTGAAGAGTGGGCTTTCCTCATTATAAACATTCTCTCTGCAGTTAACCATTGCTATTTTGTGTTTAATCAAAATTGCAACATGAATTGTTGCCGGCTTGGGGTGGGAGTGGGAGGAGTATTTCTGCGTCGATGGGTCGTAATTGGTATTATTAAAGCAGAATTGTTATTAAAACTTGTCCCTCAAGGCAAATTCACATTCTGATCTTTTAAAGTCATTCCACATGCTCCCTCAGCACCAGCCAATAGCACATCACTCATGCCATACTTTATCTTGCCCACTGAAACCTTAAATTTTTTCAATCACTTTAATCGGTGTTCAATTTTTGATAAATAAACATTAATGTGGAGATTTCCAAAGGTGTGCATGGATAAGCAAATGTTATCATGGCAAAAGAGTGTTGTTTTGATCATTGCATTTGCTTTTTTCAAAGTAAAAGTTTTTTTAATATCTGTTTTAGGAAAGGACAATTGGCCACTGCAATGCTCACACATTCACAGTCGTTCATTTTTCGCGGCTTTTAAGTGTTTAAGACTTTCAGGAAAGCCTTGGACGGACAAAAATATTGTTGGATTCTCTACGCAATCTCCGATCCAGTATATGGAGCTTCTAATATGTGGGGTGAATGTTTGAGTAAATGGTCAGGTTCTGCCAGCTGCAAGCTGGCTGGGGAAATCGGGAGATTTACAACTACCCATCAGCTGCAAGGATTTTCTTAAATCCAACCAGCTGCATTGTTTGTGTTTAAATGTAATTTTGGTTTTCAGCTTATCTCTCTCTCTCTCCCTCTCTTTCTACAAGATCAATGCTCATGGAAGAGCCAACGATCATGAATTTGCATAAACTATTTATTATTAGTTTCAGTAACTTGATTGTCCATCAAGCCTCTGAAACATTCTGTAGTGTGTTGCTTGTGGGTGTTTGTGATCACGTGTGTTTTTCCATAACTTGTGTTTGGGTATTCAAAATAGATGAAGAAAAAACAAAATACTTTATGGGTTTATAAAATGTGATCTAGCAAACAATTTGTCTGACAGTGGAATAATTTTTTTGACATAATCCTAAGATATTTCCTCAATGTCCAGTAACAAACATGAAAAGATGCAAACTGTATCATGTGCATCTTTCTGTTGTCACAGTCGAGGTAAATACATTGGGATTGTCAGTGATGTTGAAAACTGATAAATTAGAGCGTGGAAATGAGCTTGCTGTTCTGGTTCATATTCATTGGACTCTCGAAGCAACGGGTGTTTATGAATGCAGACTTCGCAATGACAATATAATTTGGCACATTTACCATGATCCCTTGCTCTATGACTCCACGTAATTTCATTGGGAAAAGCTTATGCCGATTATCTTTATTTTATCCTGTTAATTATCTGTCTTCAAATATTGACCATTGGTGTGGATTTTTTGTTAATTTATTTTACAAATTGCCTCAAAACTGTCACGTTAAATGAATGTTCACCATGAAATTTGATTTGCTGTGAAATCGATTGATTCGGTTTGTGTGGAAACTGTACTCAATGAACAAAATTATGAATTAACTTATTAAGCAGAAATATTGACTTTAAAAAAGTTGCCTTTAGGGTAGTTGCAATTTACTAAAGCCGCTGTCAAACCTTGACGTTTTAGCCAGAGTATGGCAACGTATCAAATGTATGTAAAACGCTGGCGTACGCTTGAACTATTGAATGGTTTTTTTCCCCCGTTTTGGGCGTATTCATAAACGAGTTTGACGTCGGCATAACGTATATAGTTAACGTACACGAACGTTTCGATAACATATAGATAACTTAATACCAACGAATGCTTAGCGTTTTTTGGCTGTTCACCATACCTATGCCCAATGATAGTCTAACTGTATGCAAGCAGCGGCAGCATATCGCCTCAATCACGTGGCATAGGCCTATTAAACAGGCTGCCGCTCGACGTTCAAATCAAAAAATACCTGCACTAGAACATCGAAGTGTCAAGCCGCTGTCACATCCTTGAAGTTTTTAAGCCAAGCGTGATGCCGTGTAATGAAAAATTTGCCGAATCGCTGGCACACGTGAATACGTTAGTGGGTAGTTTGTATAACGTTAAGAGCACGCTGAAGCACGCGTGGCACTTACGTCATAGTACAACCGAGTCAGAGTCGACGAAATTTTTTAAGCATGCTGAAAAATTTTCCGACGTTGCAGCGTATGACTAAAACGTTCCGCATTATACGCTGGCATAAGTTGTAGGCACGTTAATGCGATCGTTGCTACACGTCACACAACGTTTACTTGTAAGTTACTCATAATCGAAACACGTCGAGGTAATGTTTAGCATACTGAAACTTATTTCTAACCTATGAGAACGTGCTTTGAACCTAATGATTAACGTGCTTTGAAACCTATGTGTAACGTAATCTCCAACGCATATTGAGTATGTAGATGTATTTGACGTCTTCCGGACGCGACCACCAGAACTTACTGAACGTTACTAAGAAGTGGCTTTTCCAATCTCCCAAATCTGCAATCCTGTTTATTCATCGATCGTCCCATTTATGTAAATATGTCACTCAGAGAAAATGATGTCATCGATACTGAGATCTTCATTTCCCAGTGGTTCGGAAAAGTGGTTACAAAATCCATTCCTTCCATCATCTGTGATCATTTTTAAATGATTTTTTTTATTTTTTTTGTAGAGAAAGTCCAATGACCTTCAGTATTCATCGCAATGATGTGTGACTGATTCCTGTTTCAGCTGACAGTCGTATCTTCTCTGAAATGCTCTCTGCCTCTCTTCAGACTGTTTCAATGTGTGTGTCTAAAATAAAGATGCATTGCTTGATGTTGAATTTCCACATTATTTTAATAATTGAAAAAATACTGGCCACTGCAATCGAAGAAATTTGAAATTTATTTCACAACCATATTTACAAGAAAATTCTTGGCATGATCACATGTTGCCCTTTTATCGTCCACCCTTGATATAATATATAATATATATATATATATATATAATTGTTATATGTTATATTTTATATTGTTATATTGTTATATTGTTATATTGTTTTATATATATATGTATTTATATACATATATATATATATATATATTAATATTTATATTGTTATATTGTTATATTGTTCATATATATATTGTTATATATATATATTGATTATATATATATATATATTATATTATATATATATATATATATGTTGTTATATATATATAATATATTATATAAATATATATAATTATATATATATTATATATCTGTTGTTATAATATATAATATTGTATATAATATAATATAATATATATATTGATATATTGTTATATATAATATAGATATATATTGTTTTATATATATATAGTTATATATATATATATAATAATATATATATATATATATTATATTATATATATAATTATTATAATATGTTGTTATATATATATTATAATATATATATGTTATATATATATATATATATATAATATATATAATATATATATATATATATATATATATATATTTTTATATATATATATATATATATATATTGATATATATTGTTATATATATATATATATATTGTTATATATATATATATATTTTTATATATATATAGATTGTTATATATATATTGTTATATATACTTTTTTTTTTTTAAAGAAGAGAAGGTGCTTCCAACCAAGAGTAAAAACTTGATTGACTCCGCTAATTTGAGCAAAAAAGCGAGAGCAGACCCGGTCTCAGGTGACGGTTCGTCAGCTTTCAACCAACTTCATCAGGCACAATAGACCCTGGGCCTCGGCACATGTCCCGTTTCTATTTCAATACGACCGCTCATTTCCAGTCGACGTGCTGGTGCTCGAGGTCAAATGGAGGAGTGCTTTTTTATAATTTAATTTTGCAAAAGCAAAAACAAACGTCAAATCACATCGTTGAAGGGATGCTCTGCTCTTTTTTGTTTTTACTTCCACGTGATCTGGTGTTGTATGTGTGTGGGTGAGCACGTGTGTACGCTTTTTGTTGTTTTTGTGTTTCAGGGGCACAAACACGGCTGGTTTCGTGTCCGGGTTGGGCATGATGAGGTGTTGGTTGTGTGAGTGTTGAGGTTCTCATTGGCTGTTGTGCACATGTGGATGTGGTGTTTGGGATTGAGTGTTTGTTGCTCACCTTATCCAGCCGTTTGCGCCATCCAGTTTTCACCATTTTCATTAGACGCTGAAATGTCAGTGAAAACGTTATCGGACGTTGAAATGTCGGTCCTAAGGAAAGGGTTAAATTTCAGCATAACCCCTGAATCCATACCTGTGGCTTGGATTGTTGCGAGTGTGGAGTCAGCCCTTACTAATGTATCGGCGGAGAAGATAACCACGATCATGAACCGTGTGGCTCAGACCATCGGACTCTTCATACACACACGAGTAAACCAAAACCTAACCTCTCGGTGCCAGAGGTTAAGGCTTTGAAAAGTCTCAAAAACAGGTCCGATTTGATCTTTGCACCAACAGACAAGGGCATGGCAGTGGCAGTAATGGAGAAGGAATCATACCATGGTAAATTCATATCACTACTGGAGGATGGTAAAACTTATAAAAATTACCTGATGACACAGCTCCAAAACAGCAACGGTCCTTGAACACACGATTGAAAATGCTACAACGAGCAGGTAGGCTGAGCAACCAGGACTACAATTGGTGTTACTGCAGCAATGGTTCAGCACCCTGACTGTATGGTCTTCCCAAGATCCACAAAGATAATGTCCCTCTGAGACCTATTGTGTCCTTCGTCAATGCACCATCTTACCGATTGTCAGGATTTCTTGCACGTATCATTGGCAGACTTGTTGGAAAGATTGTTAAAACGGTTGAGAATAGTGGTGAATTTGTCCAAAGGATAAGAGAGGTTAGAATCCAAGACGATGAGACAATGGTATCTTTCGATGTGGTTTCCATTTTCACCAACATCCCAGTCGATCTTGCGGTGAGCGTCACGCTCGACTGGTTGAAACATTCAAACGATTGGAAAATGGCTTGTCAAAACAGCAAATGAACACCTGAAGATGTTGCGAGCTTGCTGGAGATGTGTCTGAACGGCACGACCTTCATCTATGACAGTGCACACTAATGACAAATATTTGGCACAGCTATGGGTTCACCGGTCTCTGCTGTTGTAGCTAATTTGGTGAT